>SNQJ01S0030638.1:83589-142661 GCA_010110895.2 Picea sitchensis | reverse complement strand
ATTCTATGGCCTCAGATCTATCACTAAGACACTTGTATGGTTACATTATTGTCTTGATAGATGTTATTGTTTGATATGTTGTGAATGCTTAGGGAATGCTTGGTATGGATTCTATGATGTGGCTCAATTTGGTTGATTTGATGGATGGAGTGAGCAACACTCTTGTGATTCAGTAGTGACATGATTTCTATGGTACACTTGTTGTTTATGCATGATTGAGATAGCATTCATATTGATTTGTTGTGGAGCATGAGCAAGCTATTGGAGAGTTTGGATGTATTGTGACTGGCTGTGGGTCAGTCTGGACAGTGGAAGACATAAGAGAAAGTGATTGCAGGTTGCAGAGGATCTGAGCATGTGAAGCAAAGCAGAACCCTAAGTGCTCAAGAGCATATGCTTGTTGCATTATACACTGGCCGCATTCACACGCGGGATGTAGTGATCCAGAGCGCGTTCACACGCGGGCTGCACTACTGACAGGTTGCGTACCTGTTGACATATTAATATCTGTTGAGGATTGTTTCCTCATCTCAGTTGATGCTGAGGGTGTAAGATGAGTCTTGCATATAGAGTTGGTGCTCTTGTAGAGTTGTACTGTATTCAGTTGTTGCTGATAAACCCCAAGGATTGAAGTTCGTAATAAAAAGAAAATTGTACATACATCTTGTGTTCTTTGTGTCCATTGTGATGATGACTTGTTGATGACATATTGTTGATATATGTTGTTGATATGTGCCCACATCTAACTGGTTATAAATGACAACAATGGGTAATGAATAAATGTTGAATGCTAATTGATGAGTTTTGTGAAGAGGGAAGTTTTGGGAAAAAGAGCCCCACACTTATTCACCCCCCCTCTAAGTGTGGTAGGTGTGTCCAACAAAGATAAGAAAAGAATAAAGCATGAAAGAATAAGTGTGTATAGAAGAGAATATAGAGTCTACACTACCACTAGCTTAGCTAGGAGAAGACTCATATTTTAACTCAACTCAAAATTAGTAAGGAGCTAGTCATTAATTGGAAACAAGGGGAATAAAGAGACAACTAGGAGTGATTTTAGGAGCTCTTTTATGATGGGTGAGAGAAATTGACATTTATTAAAATAAATTGTGTATTTACTTGTGAAACTAAGGGAAAGGGGTGACAAGTGTATGGGGGAAATAATTCTTAATTAATTATTTAAAAAGTGAATTAAATGTGCAAGTGACAAGGTGCCATGGAGGAAACTCCTATAAAGAAAATGGGAAAAAGCAGTAATGGATCACACTGGTTATGGGTAAAGTTATGTTGCAAACGTTTTGACTGGTTTTACTTGTGAGAGTTGGGATACCCATCTTGGAGAGAGAGTGGTGGCTCTACCTTCTGAGGCGAGCTGGGAGCTAGAGGATTTCTGGTTGTGTGTGCATGGCCCCTTTGCAATTTGGGGGGCTAAGGGGGAAGAAGAGTACCCCTAGCATTCGCTGGGAGGTACCGGTGAAGTCTCAATGATTAGCGAGCGGGAGAAGGAAGGAGGGACGCTAGTTGCAGAAATCGTCTATGTGTCCATCTTCGTCATTTGTTGTTACGGTATTTCTTATCTAATCTTGAATGTAATAAGTTTGGATTATATATAGAAGTAGTTTATTGATGAGGATGTATTAAATTGATGTTAAGTTTTGCGATTTAATGGATGGCTATGGAATTTTATCTTGAAATTTGTAATTGAAACTGTCGTAGATACACAGTGCATCTATAATCTTAATTCAAAGATGGAATTGATGGAGCCTGATTGCTTACTTGTTGAACGATTTCCTTGAAAAGAATACCTTCTTGCTTGAAATGAATTGGTGAATTCTGTTTGCTTACTTGTTGAACGAATTGCTTGAAAATAATACCTTCTTGCTTGAAACGAATTGGTTAATTTTGAGTGCTTACTTTCTAAATGAATTCCTTGAAACGAATACCTTCTTGCTTGAAATGAATTGGTGGACTCTGATTGCTTGCTTGTTGAATGAATTTCTTAAAAAAAATACCTTCTTGCTTGAAACGAATTGGTGGAGTCGGATTGCTTACCCAATGAACGAATTTCTTGAAAGAATACTTACTTGCTTGAAACGATTACTAACTCATCGATTCACATAAACTTACTCTGGATTCCTTTGCGTTTCCATTTATACAAACTTCCCAGTGTTGGTGAATCTACTTGCATTTTTACCTTTAAAAACCTATGCATTTTCATTTATACAAATTGCCCAACGTTGGTGAATATACTTGCACTTTTACCTTTAAAAACCTCTACGTTTTCATTTATACAAACTACCCAGCGTTGGTGAATCTACTTTCGCTTTTACCTTTAAAAACCTCTGCATTTTCATTTATACAAACTGCCCAGTGTTGGTGAATCTACTTTCCCTTTTACTTTTAAAAACCTCTGTGTTTTCATTTATACAAACTGCCCAACATTGGTGAATCTACTTGCACTTTTACTTTTAAAACCTCTGTGTTTTTTTCTTACAAATTTCTCAGTGATTGCGCCCTCCAATTTACTCCTTTCATGATAGAGAGGTGGGTTTGTTGGTGCACCCTCTCATTGCTCCTTTGAAAAATTTTGGGCCTGCTATTGCGCCCTCCCATTACTCCTTTCCTTGACTGAAGTTGGCTGGCCAAGGCGCCCTCTCCTTGCGCAACCTTTCTTGATTTCTCTGCAAGGTATTCCCTCTCAGAATTGATTCACTACTTGAGCGCAAACCTATCATAAGATTCTAGTTCGCTGCCACCTTGAATGTGGAAACCATACATCTCAATTTCAAACCTTGCACCTAATTTTCTTCTATGAGTGTGGAAACCCCAAGAACAAGAGGTCCATAGCGATGGATTGTATTTCTAATCAAGTACGCCCAAATATTTTTACTTTTCAAATTGAATATCTCAACGATATGATACCCAAAAGTTGAAATTATGTAATAGTAACCATTTTTAAATATTATCATTATTGATCCATTGTAAGTATTAATGGTTGATCTAAAATTGACATGGTCTACCTTGGTCTCGACTGGTGTATGTATTAAAGGTATCAACTATTAATTGATCACTAATAAACATGGTGTCAAGCTCCTTGCTGAGAGAAGTATAGCGTGGTCGCTCGAATATTAAAGTTATGATTAAATAAAGGTTAGAGAGTGGTACTCTTCAGAAAGTGTTCAAGGTCAAGCTTCAACTAAACTAGAAAACCCCTTTTTGTAAAAGATTTAATTTCATGCATTTTAGTCAATTAAGGATTTTAAATTTAACTTAAGGATACAATTTAGAGTGGGATTATATGGTTGTAAGGCATTGAAACCCCAGGATTAGGATGGTGTCTAAATGTTAAGTCTGGCTACCTCACTAAGTGGTAACATCAACACTTCCATTTAATATAGGACACTTACCTAGGATTTATGATAAGAGTTCATTGCAAAATACAAGACAAATATTAAGTAATCACATTGGTATGCATAGCATGATTGTAATGTATATTCGGAACCATGCCTCACTTTTCCATTTATGAATTGTTGTTGGAAATTATGGATAGATGATTGAATTAAATAAAATTGTGGGTCTAAATTGCCAGGATTTTGATTAAATTCCGACAAGATTAGTATGTGTATGGTATAGTAGAACTCGTACCTTCTCGTGGGAGAACTTATGTGTAGATTCTTCGCATGCGTGATTGGGAAGGCCTTATTATGCTTCATAATAATTTTATAAATGTTTTTCTCAATACACCTGAATTAATGATTATGCATGATCGGTTATGAACTTGCTTACTTTGCGCCATGAAAATGAAGTTGATGATAAGTCACACATATTGAATTTAATGTTGATATGATGAGTTATGTAATTAGTTTGATGTATGATCGATTGAGTACTTGAATTCTGTTGTGCCACGAATAAATGGATAGTTTACTCTTGCGCAATGAATATTTAATGTTGATGAATGATTAAGTTATTAGATTAATTGTGTGCACTGAATATTGTTACATATGTTTAATTAAGTGGTTATATTACTCGTGCACCATGAATTAATGTGGATGTATGGTTGACACAGTAATCAATTTACTCTTGCACCTCTAACTATGTTAATTTATGATTTATTTAGAATTTGTTTACTCTTTGCGCCTTGGAATAATGTTAATGAATAAATGATTGAGCGATTAGATTTCCTTGCGTTAGGTATCAAATGTTTTTGTATGATTGGTTATGTATTTCCTTAATCTTGTGTCTTGAAGTTAATGTTGATGTATGCTAAGTTATGTATTAGATTACTTGCGTGCCATGAAAATAAAGTTGATGGTTTCTCTTGCGCCATGATTAATTGATGTTTAATATTGATTGATTTATCTAGTTGATTGTCGACTTGATTGGATTAGCGGGAATGAGACACCTCCTTGTTCTTTAATACAGTCACCAGCCCCGAGGCCTTAAATGTTCAAAATCAATTGGATGAATCATGGGATTGAGCGTTGCTTATGTGTCCTGGAGGTCCTAACCATGCATGATAGGTTGGGTGGGTAGTTTTCTTTCATAAATGATGAATGGTCGATAATGACGTTGCCTTTAGATGAACTTGGTGAATTCTCTTATGTTTTGATTAATTATCATGTGTCGCTTTCAATTATGTTTTCGTGTGATTATGCATTGCTATCAATTTGTGATGATGTTAACTTCCTAATTAAAAGAAAAGAAAAAAAAATACCTGTTGTACGTTGATATTCGTTGTCGTAATGGAGGGGTCGTTACAGAGACCCTAAGGCCATGAACTAGGGTAGCTTTAAATGTTATCAAAGGAGAAATCATGGATTCGATCCACCAATGTCACTATGATATTTTTATAATATATATTTGGTCTTGAATAAATATATTGAAACTTAGAGGAGTGGGTTAAAACCCATCTCCAATGTTGATGTATAAATTACTTATGGGTGGTTTGATTAATTGATAAGTAGTACATGACTTTTGGGCCATAATAAAAGATTTAAAGCATTAATGAAACACGATACATTATAATTTTAAGTAATGAAAGATTACCTATAGAGAATATGAGTTCTCTCCAAACATCTTGAATCATAACTCATTCCTACAAGACCACAATGGTTTATGTGGGATTGGGTGCATAAGATTGTAATAATGTACGAATGAGAACATAAAAAAAAAACTTAAAACAAGTTGCAATACCTACGAAGATGAGAAGATACATTTAATGTTGACGATCAATATAATGGTAGAGTTGGCATGCAAATTTAAGCACCCATGAACAAATATCATGTCATGGTAATGCCATGACAATTGGTTAAGGGAATTAAATAATAATATGTGAGAAACATAATAACACACACACACACATAATAAAACTGCCAATTATAAACACATGAGTGTACTCTTGATGATGGAAATTTAAAAAAAAATGTTGGAAGGAGTCATTACACTTATTCTGGTGTTATATTTTTTAGATCCTTTGTGGGAGTGTGATTTACTATGTAATTTTCATAGTTAATGGCTTCCACCCAATAATTAAGACTTAATCCCTTACATTGAATCATACAATTAGCCATTTCCTTTAATGTGTGATTCTTTCTCTCGGCAATGCCATTTTGTTGTGGTGTATATGGAATAGTGTGTTGCATTTGGATGCCCTATGCGGTGCAGTAACTTGTAAAAATTTTGTTTATATATTCACCTCCATTATCTGTTCTTAACCTTTGAAGTTGATGTCCATATTTTTTTTCTACAACGTCCTTGTAGGCCAAAAAATTTTCAAACACTTCATTCTTAATTTTTAAGAAGTAAACCAAAGTGAGTCTGGAAAAGTAATCAATGGAAGTTAAGAAATACTTGCACCCAAAAAGGAAGGAGAAGAAAGTGGACCACACAAGTCAATATGAACAAGCTACAGAGGGGTTGAGGCATGCCAAGAGGCACATTTTTCAAAACTTTCCCAATGATTTTTGTCAAGAACACAACCGACACAAACACCATCTTTGTAAGAAACAAGAGGAAGACCAATCACCATATGTTGATTACATAGGTGTTGCAATGAGCGATAGTCTATATGACCAAAATGCTCATGCCAAATTTTTCTCAAGTCATTGCTATGAGAAATAAAAGCTAATGGAAAAGATGATGACCCAAAGTTGTCAAACTTGTACAACCTGGTAATAGTATCAACAATTCCAGTTGCAAGAATATGCTTAGGATCTTTTAGATCCTTGATTACAACTTGGTGAGGTGAAAACTCTACGGTTTTACATTCACCTGAATGAGTGATTTGATACATTGATATAAGGTTGCAGGAAAGACATGGAACACATAATACATCATTGAAATGAAAATTATATATATGAATTATACTAGACCCTACAACACCAAGAGAGCTATCATCAACAACAAATATTTTCTTGGTGTTATATTCTTTAAGAGCATAAAATATGTCTTCATCTTTAGCCATATGATAAGATTCCCTAGAATCAACAAGCCACTCATCAGAAGAAGTATAAGTACAATTGAAGGAGAAACTTGAAGCAAAAAGTGCATGTCCATGAAAAGAAGAGTTGGAAGAAGAAGAATCAATATTGATGTTGTGCTTCTTCATTATTTCTTATAAACATTCCATCTTCTTAAAACATTTGGACTCCACATGATCATCATTCCCACAAAAGTTACAATGTTTGTTAGTCTTCTTATTTTTATACTTTTCTCCTTTGTCACCATTAGGATCAGAAGCTAGCGAAGAGGGTTTGGGACCCTTGTTTTTCTTTTTTTTGTGGCAAGGATGTTGCTTCTTGGGATTCTTGGATTTATCTTTCTGTTGGGCCACTAAGCCTTTGTTGGATGTACCTGCATTGTTGATTAGTCCAAGTTGCACAAGATTATCTTGTTATTAAATTAGAGTATCACAAAAGGACTCAAGAGAGGGTTCTTTATAAGAACTCCCTAGAACTTTTCTAGTAGCATAATGTAACGACCCCGACAGTTACAACAAAAAACAACGTAAAGATTTATTTTTTGGAAAATAAAGTCAATAATGAAATCATAACGACAACACTCGATGATATCATAATGAAATAATTTCATGCAACACATGAACAAAAAGAACTGCATAAAGCACATCAAGAAGCTTATAGCAATTTATGAACATTACTCAAATAACAGATATAAATGACTAAGCTAACAACAACAACAACAATCATATTTTCCATCAATCCAAAAAATTTGACCTCAATCAACCAAGGAGCAAGGCTAATCATTACCGATATCCATCATACTTAAATATTAAATAACGACGCATCTGTAATCTAGTTCTAAACCAATCAAGCATCATCAATATTTATAGGCTCTTTAAAACAGATGTTAAATCAATCATTCTATCTACACAGTGAAAGTACTCTAAACACCTATCCTTCAACATAAACCAAAGAATGAGATATCCATTCTAACCATCGCCCATTACCTACAAATCATAAGCGCAAGAGGTCTAAAGTCTACCACAATCATTCATTAAAATTTAAAGGCGCAAAGGCTGTTAGTCTAGTAAACAATGATAAATCTACAACACAAGTAAAGATTGGGATCTATCATATAGAATATGACTGCACATAGGTCTAAAATTTAAAACTCAATTATGACGAGAATTCTAATTGCGCAAGGGTACAATAATCATCAATCATCTGTCTAACTAAGGGAATTCAAGCGCATTACTTAATCAACAAGGTAACCACCCATCTGATCGCATGCAATATTAGCAAGGTAACCCAATCTTAAATTTAATTACAACCAACTCAATAATGGAAACCAAATTAATAAGCATTACTTAACACCAAAACAAATCATTAAGACACAACCATTCTCTTTTCTTAGAAGACACAAACTGAAATAATACCATATTCTTGTGATATACCACCAAAAATCATTATAAACAAGGATACATGCATCTTTATAATCCAGAGTCTCCATTAAAATCAATATACACATGTCATTTAATCAAGACTCATACACATTTAAATTCAAGAGTCTCCATCATCATTCTCAAATAAATTTCTCCCGCTCACCTCATTGATATAAAGTACAAGACATAGCTAACTAATTTCCTTAAAAAAAGCTTAACGATTTAACAATAAAACTTAAGTAGAATAAGGAATCAAGAAAGGAAGGGTAACACAACATATAGATAATTGATTATCTTTTACTCACTAAAGGTGGAAAAATGAGATTGTATTTTTGTTGGCACACGGGAAGACCGAGGGTTCAACGCTTCAACAACGCACCAACAAAACCGTAACTACCTGCCCTTTCGGCAACACCTGTGACGTAGACGAAGTCTCACCCGAGGTAGAGGCAGGGGGGGTTACAGGATGCAAGTGTCTGTAACCAAGCTGGGACACAGATCTGTGATAGAAACACTTCACAGAGTATTCTATTAACACTTACCAGATGATATGCATTAGTTCATTAGATTTAATAACATCGCAAAACTTTCCCTAACAATAGATTGACGCAGTAAAAATAAAGATTAAGTACTTCAACCACTTAGCACATAGAGATGAGTTAGATCTAGAATTCATTCATCTTTAACACAAGTAAAGAACTAAGCAACAACATATCTATCTATCATACATAATAACAAAGGCATTAATCAAATAATTGACCAACACAACATAGCACAAAGCACATCAAAGACACAAGATATACATGGTTCACCCCAGTGTGGGGATACATCCACCAACTGCTTTGTCTTCTTTATTATTCTTCTGAATCTTACATGCACCCACTCCTATGCACTAAGCCACAGAGCCAAGCTTCACAAAGGACAAGAGATCTGCACACTGAGCTCCAGATCCTCCTTCCAAAACTGGGTCTAGGCACAGAGCCAACTTCTCTATCAAGCACATAGCCTAACACATACACATTCTATTACACAAAGCAACTCAGAACCATGTGCACTTAACTACTTGCTCTTACATCGCCTCTCTTATACAATACATTCTTACACTTATTTATACTATTACAATTCCTTACAAAAAGGACTAAACATGGGAGAACCCATTACAAAAACCCTAATGAACCCCTTGTTGGGTCCACATATCTCGCAAAACAAGTGAGATCCGTGATCTCAGCTCCACTTGGGCTTTCCATCTTTGACCAGCCTGTCAAAGTCCAAAAAGTGGTCAAACCTGACCAAGGTTTCCTCAAAACTTGGTCGAGGGCCAACAGGCCCCCAACACTCACCTGTGACTCTTCCCGAGTCACTCAGGTTTGGGCAACACTGCTTCGAAGGCCTCGAGCTACCTCGACTTGCTACTTTGCCTGAGCCTCCTACTCAGTGAGCTCCTAGATTGTTTACTTTGTAACAAGCTCTTCTAGGCATTGTTCCATTGTTGCAACCACTTAGTCCAGTTGTGAGCCTTGTCCCTCAATTTATTTGAACACCTTGTAGGCTTCATCTTGCACAGGTTGCAGCTCCTGCATGAATTCCATTACCCTAACCTGGATAGCAGTAATTTGTTGTTGAACTGCACGTTGCTCCTACGATCTCTTCATTCTCTCAACTGCGGTGAGGAGATTCATCTGCGCCTACACGGTGAATGCTTGTTTCTACGCCTCTTGTAACCTCGCTTCCAGTTTCCTCAGCTCTAGATCTTTTGTGAGGCATTCGTATGTTTGCACACTTCTATCGCTCAAATTTTTTCACTCTGAGGCGAGGGCTCTGATTCTTACAACTGCATTCTTGGAGGCTTCCTCCCTCTGGTCGCTCACTTCCTACAGAGTGCCCGACACTGCTTGGACCTCCAACTCTGTTGTCCTTGCTTGAAGTTATTAGATGGTCTCGGTGAGCTTCACCACTTGAGCCTCGGCCGACTCCTGTTCCTCCTATGCCAATCCTGGCACAGAGCGATATGATTTATTCACCGCTTCTTTGATTATGGCTCCTTCTGCGAGAAGTTGCTCCTTTTCTCTCTGTAGCTTCGCTTTTTCCTCCTGGATCATCTCCTGTAATTCTTCTTTTTCACTTTCATAGGCGGTTACACAGTACCACGCTATGCATAATTTCTCTAAGAATTCCTCTTTCTCTTGTTTTAGGGCTTTTGTAGCCTTCTCCTTTTCTTCCTGAATTTTATGAAGTCGAGCCTTTGTTGCATCTGCTAGTCTTCTCAATTGGGCTTGTTCATCCCCCAGTTCTGTATTCCGTGGCGAGGAGGGCGCAGTAGGTACTACGCGAACTAAATGAATGGCTTGTTGTATTTCTTTCCTTCTCGACCCTTCCATATAGTTTGTCCTGCTTCGCTCCATATCTCTGCAATATGTCCTCAAAAGAATCCTCCATGGCTTTGCAAACTAGACTAATATCGTCTTTCGTGAGTGTTTCCTCTAACTGGGAATTACTGGCATGCGTCTTATTTCTTGTTGAAGGTTTCTTTAGAGAAACCTTCCTCTTTTACAGTGTTATTTTCTCAGCAGGGGGATCTGTCCCAACTAACTCCCTACTACGTGTATTCCCTTTGGAATGTACATGGTGAACAAAGTGTACTCATAATCATGTGGGATGTTTTTGCAGTTAACTGCGCCAACCAAAGGTGGGATATACTCTGGTAAGATCGAAAGGATCTGCTTCCCATTAGCCAGATCGTTGTGATGCTTACTTCGCTACTCAGTCGCGGGGTTAAAACAACCAGAATGACGTCTAGTCGAAGGGGAAGCCTACAGTCCCCTGGTCTACGATGCATGGACTGTTACGAGGGAAATACTCTCTATGGATAGGGTAAACCACAATAGATGGATATGATTGCAGAAATAAACTCTATCCTAAAAACATTCTATATAAACCAATGTGCAAGAGAGATAAGAAAGAGGCCTACCTTGTCCAGATGTTCGATGATGTCCACCATTGATCACTTGGACCCAAAGATTTATACCTGCAACAATTTCTCAACAAAAAATCAAAGAAAGCATATAGTGATAATATAAAAGGTTAGCACATTAGATAGTATAATCCATTAATAAACATAAAAAATACGCCCATGGATAATAATCATATATTTGCACGATATCAATTGGATAGGAAAGGAGTATTTCTATTAATAAATGATAAGCAGAAGTGAAAACATTATAGACTTCCATGTCGACACAGTTCGGAACTGAGAAACCAAGTTCCTTCCAGTTGGGCCTCCACCACTTTAATCCTCCCCCAAAGGCAAGCTCATAGAAGGGGGACAATGAGGTTCTCCATCAATAAGGGAACAACTCGGGGGATTAACACTGTGTTCAGACTTAAAGGACAAAGGGATGCATACTCAATATGAATTAATAATTTATCCATTGTAACTTTGCTCTCAAAGTTGAATTATTTCTCCTCTTTTCCATAGCTCAGAATTGACCCATTTATAGCCTTCAAATGGAACTGAAGGGTCGATTCAGAATGTTTCCAGTATATGGAAGGCCAAGGATCAGAGAACTCATGTCGTGACATGAAAACCCGACATTTAATTTTCATTTTTTGGCACAAATCCCAATGTACTCGGGCTGTAGTGGACCAACCTACGTATACACATGATGTATAGTAGGAAAGGTGCATACATGTGGAAAAAACATGTATTTTTAGCTCTAGATTTATCAAACAAGGATGATAAGTTTGCATAGGGAAATGGAAAAAGGCCCTCTGTGCAAGATTGCATAAGGTGAGGCAAATCTTTCTATAACATATGCCCCCTAATCTGTGAGATCAGAGGAGTATCTGCGATGGTCGAAATACATTATAAACAACCCATAAGTGGAGTGATGGGGACCCAGCTGGAATGACTATATTCTCATTACATTTTGTATTGACTTTGCATACATGGATGCCAATAGAATTACACTGCTTATCCATGTGAAAATATATCAAAAAAGTGTTTGTGGCCATGAATAGGCAAATACAAATGTGGTTACATGCCAAACGTTTTCATAGTCACGAACAAGGCCCAGTGGAACTAGTATCAAAACCAATTTGAAGATATCTATATACAATGGAGTACAATCTAATCTCCCATGATCATTGAAGTCATATAGGTACTGGTCCAATTAAAAGGAAGAAACATCTCAGGAAAGTTGCGACCACATAGTGATGTATTCAAGTCTTCTACACTATCCGCCAAGGGTGAAAGTATACATCATGTGAATAAAGGAGTTGAGGTCAAACACAATGAGACATCGTTTGATTACCGTTCATTAAGGTATATCGTTAACAAACGTGACATAGACTACTGATAATGAAAGTAGGTATCAAGGCACCGAGTACATTCCTACAAGTGTGAATAAAGGAGTCGGTGTCAAACACCTAAGGAATCCATCGACCATGAGACATTGATGTATTCCCAACTTTCTATGGTGAGAGAACCTACCACTAATGACTGCAAGTCCCAAGGTACTCATAAAACTTTAAGTCCTGTTTCCAGAATAGATGAGTGGAAGTTGATGGAAGGAGACTCACTAAAAGGAGAGCATTAAGGCATCTCTCATCAGTCAGCATGAGATACAAAGCAGGAGCTTCATGATTTGGTGTAAATCGGACAAAGAACATGTTCATGAACCAACGACCCTGTGCATATTTTGCGTGTGCCAAGTGCAAGAGGTACATGAAAAAGACCCTTTGAATAGCAGGCAATGATGAAAACTATTGAAAAAGGTGAGGAAACCACCAATAAGGCTAATGGCATCCAAGAGACTGCACAAATCCCTATATGTGAATAGATGTCTTGTCGTTGAACACAAGGGAAACCACCCAGTCAACGAACAATGATGAAATGTCGACTGTTGGGTTCAAGGTTACCTACCAATGATGAAAGTAGGGCCAGGGTGCATGATAGGACTACAATATCATGTGACTCTGAGACAAACTGAGGGTATGGCTAACATGCAAAGTCAGGAGTTTTGAGGAATGGACGACATAGGTTAATAGACTTTCTTTGAATAAGATCATGAGACATATGGAAGAACCAGGTAATATAGACTCAATGATGAAACCATGAGATGCAAGAGGCATCAATAAAATTCCCCATAGTGACTGGAAGAGATTGGGGGTTGAACGTTGTGTTCATACTTAAAGGACAAAGGGATGTAGACTCAATATGAAGTAATAATTTCTCCAGAGTAACTTTTCTCTCAAATTTGAATTCTTTCTCCTCTTTTCCATAGCTCGGAATTGGCCCATTTATAGCCTTCAAATGGAACTGAAATGCCAAGTCGGGATGTTTCCAGTATATTGAAGGCCAATGATTAGAGATCTCCTGTCGTGACATGGAAACCCAACATTTAATTTTCATTTTTTGGCACAAATCCTGATGGCAAGGTATAGATTCAAATAACACAACTCAACACATAATCAATTCTCTTCTTGACTTAGATAATCACGGGTGGCAAAAAGTGGTCTCGACGCAACGTCCGATGGGTTAAATAAGCGAGTGTCATAACAGCTTTTTCCAACGGGAAGGAATACTTCCATCAATGTGAACCTGTCTATTATGGCGGGGTCTCAACATACCAAACATGTTCCATCAGTCCATAAATGTGTTTTCTAACCTTTTTGGAGCGTCGTTCCAACGGTCGGGGCACTTCCAATGGTCATATAGCTTCACCAGGCTAAAGTCCCATTCTGTGTGGTCCTGATGTTTCTACAAGGTTCAAATCTTGCAAACCTACCTCCTGCGAGGTTCCAGTCTGTGAATTATTCCATCTGGTCTCTGTAGTTTCATGTAGCTTTTCCAACTTTTCTTTCTTCTTACTGATATTCCTTGCCTTCTTTCCTGTGATCTAAGTTTCTTTAACTGTTTTTGGAATCCTCTTTCCATTCTTGTTCTTATCTTCTCCTAGTTGAGTGACTTCGCACTACTGATGTTCCCTCAAATGATTTGAAGTTAATATCCCTTCTCTCACTACTTCCTGGGTGGATATACTTCTTTCTTGCATGGATATGTCCTTCAAACCTTCTTGCATTCTTTCAACCTTGCTAGATAATTCTCTTTCCTTCTGTTGCTTCGAATTATCCTCTTGTTCTTCTATTAGTCGATCTATTTTTCTAGCTATAAAATCCCTTAGTTCTTGATTTTTATTTTCTGTAGCTTCCTCCTCTACTTTCCTTTTGATCTTATCTTTCTCACTCCAAGTCTTACCTAACAAAAGTGGGAAAGGGGCATTGTTCTCAACAAACTTAATGACTTTAAATTCCTCTTTAGCCGATGTTCTATGAATAATAATAGGTATATTAGTAACTCTTCCACATAGGGTTATCATCTTTCCCTTGAACAAGCCTATCCTTCCCAATGAAGATTCCATAGTAGCCTTTCCCAAAATTTTCCAAGTGCCTTATGTCATAATATTCACTTGTGTTTCCTCATCCAAGACACAGTCTATGTCGAAGTCTTCTATTCTTGCACTTATGTGCTATTTTACTTTCAGTATCTCTGGTAAACTGACATCTTTGTGATCATTCATTGTTTCTTTCAATTGTATTAATGTAGTCTGAACTTCCTCCAATCCTTTCTCTTTCTGATTCTCTAACATACCCTTAGTATCTTGATAGTTTTCTTGTCTCATGTTCATTCATTCAACTTTAGCAATCATTCTTGGAAAATCCTCAACTTCATGACCAACAATTTTACAACAAAGACAAATAGGACCTGTACCAGGGCATTCCTTAGCAATATGTCCCGGTCTTATGGATTTATAACATAATGTCAATCCTCTCTTTCTTTTAAATGTTCCCCAACCTTTCCTTTATTTCACACTAGGATCACAGTGTTGGACCTGCAATCTACAAAAATTCTTTCTAGGTTCTTGCATCCACTTATTAGTCCAAAAGTTCTTTCTATGCATAGTAATAACATATCTTTTTTAATTTCTATTAGATTTACTTATATCAACTCTTTCTTCCAACTGCACCCTAACTTTCAGACAAGGACATAATCTATTAAACATACTTAAATTCATGTTTTCAAAACAAAAATTTTCACTTATCTTACTCTTATCAAAGCACAAAGATTTACCTCTTTAATATCTTACCTCTTTTCTTCAGATCAAATTTCTCTCTTAGCACAAAGATTCAAAATTCAAGTAAAATACTGTGCACTACAACAATAGATCTACGCACAGATGTTCTCTTTTCTTTACTTCAGTTCCCAACAATCACAGTTTCAAGTCCCGACAACATAACCATTAGTTGGCACAGGGGAAGACCTAGGATTCAACGCACCAACAAAACCCTAACTACGGGCCCTTTCGGAAACACCTGTGAAGCAGGCGAAGTCTCACTCGAGGTAGACGCAGGTGTCTGTAACCAAGCTGGGGCGCAGATCTGTGATAGAAACACTTCACAGAGTATTCTATTAAAACTTACTAGATGATATTCATTAGTTCATTAGCTTTAATAACATTGCAAAACCTTCCCTAACAATAGATCGGCGTAGTAACAATAAAGATTAAGTAATTCAACCACTTAGCACATATCAAATAGTTAGATATAGCATTCATTAATATTTAACACAAGTAAATCACGAAGCAACAACATATCTATCTATCATACATAATAACAAAGGGATTAAGCAAATAATTGACAAGAACAACATAGCACAAAGCACATCAAAGACACAAGATATACATGGTTCACCCCAATGTGGGGCTACACCCACCAACTGCTTCATATTCTTTATTATTCTTCCGAATCTTACATTCACCTGCTCCTGTGCACTAAGCCACAGAGCCAAGCTTCCCAGAGGACATGAGATTTGTGCATTGAGCGCCAAATCCTCCTTCCAAAATTGGGTCTAGGCATAAAGCCAACTTCTCTATCAAGCATAGAGCCTAACACATACACATTCTATTTCACAAAGCAACTTAGAACCACTTTCACTTAGCTACTTGATCTTACATCGCCTTTCTTCTACAATACATTCTTACACTTATTTATACGTTTACAAATCCTTACAAAAAGGCCTAAACATGGGAGAACCCATGGGATGACATCCCATAACCCATTACAAAAAACCTAATGAACCCCTTTCTAGGTTCACATAGCCCACAAAACAAGTGAGATCCACGATCTCAACTCCACCTGGGCGCTCCATCTTCGACCAGCCTGTCGAAATCCAAAAAGTGGTCAAACCTGACCAAAGTTTCCTCGAAACTTGGTCGAGGGCCAACACTTTTCAAGGATTACTCTCTCATTAAGAGAAAAAAAAAGACTAGATATTTTGAGGAAGTTCAAGGCAACCAACTACTCAACACCTAGCTACCAAAAGTCAATTTAAAAAGGAACAGCTTAGAATTCAACCCTTAATTAATTTCTTTTCAAGCTACCAAGTAAGATTGATGCTTGACTTAATTTCAATAGAGATAAGGTCAAATCGATGAGGTTAGGCTACATTAACCCATTAAAACCCCAAATATCAAACTCGGTAAGAAGGAAACAATCTGAGTTGTTGTGTGCTACTTGAGGTGCTAGAATAAAAGAGAAATCCACTCCCATGAAATTTTGTTTTTTCTTAAACCCTCTAAGTACCCACTCAGAAATTAAGAAGGTTTTAGTCACCCTTTAGTAATTAAAAGAAGGGGTTATTGTACAACAATCTGATCATCAGTACATGCATTCACTATAGGAAAATATAAGGTTTATTTCGCCTTTATGTACACATTTTGGACTTCCCAATGGTGAGTTGTCAGTCTTGTTGGGACCTGCCACTGTTTGTTTTCTCCCCAAGATTTATTTTTACACCATGTCATAGATTTACTACCAATTTCTTATTGCAGAAGAAACCGATTTTAGTAAGAGAGCAGGGAGGAAATGTGAGGGGTATTCCATCAGAAAAATCGCAGAGCAATAACTAATAGATAACAAATATATCTCCCAAGGAACGCCAGAGGTTCACCAACTCTGGAAAATTAGGAAATGCATTGAAATCACAGTGAATGGCTGAGTGAAGGCACTGGGAAACTGCATCTGTTTCTGGCAAGGTATCTTGAAGAAAACACAAAGTTTTCATGGAGGGGGTGAAGGTGCTAGGTAGAGGCACCCACTCTTAGCCAATCTTCTGAAGAAGAACTGCGTTGGTTGGGTGATTCGTCACCGAGGAACTAACTAAAATGTCGATAGAGTTCAACAAACTAACATTCAAATGGTGTAACCCAGTCCAAATACATAGGTGTAATCCGACAGTTTCATAAAGGCACTCAACTCCACTCAACTAACCTTAGAACAAATGTATCTTGAAGAATCTGGGTTCCAAGTGCCTCCTGGCATGTCAATAATGCCTTACCTGCCTGGATCAATGTTGGCGTGTTTTCAGACAGAAGGCAGAGTATTTGTTTGTCATTAATGGAAAGCTCAGCTCAACAATGATGAGCAAGAGAAAGTGGCAAGACCAGCAGCGCAACAATGATTGCATGGTAGAAAATCCCGAAATGCAAAAGATCAGAGCATGTCAAATAACTTCATTTCAGAGTTTCGGATACCGAGAGTTGGAAGTGTAGAAACACTTCACCACAGGATTCCCGAAGTCGCGAAATGTGAAATGCCAAAATGCCGTTGATCCGACTCCATTTCAGAGTTTCGGATACCGGGACTTGGAGTTGTCAAGAACTCTCACATCAAGAATGTCGAAATCGCGATATGCGAAATCACGAAGAGATCTGGACCGTCGAATCATCAAGAGTGTGGACCGTTGATCTAACTCCATTTCAGAGGTTCGGATACCAGGAGTTGGAAGAGTCAAGAGTTGAGAATCTTCATCAAAGGAGTCCCGAAGTTCCAAAATGAGAAATGCCAAAATGCGAAATGTGAAAACACCTTTTTGGTGTAGGCCTTGGTCACCACCGGTGGTCACATCGTCGAAGAGCTGTAGAGAAGAGCTCGAAGAGACAAGCTCCATTTTGGAGTTTGGGACATGGAGAGTCGAGACTCTTCACCACAAGAATGCCAAAAGGCGAAATTGCGAAAGCGCTTGGTCACTGCCAGTGGTCACATCGTCGAAGAGTTGTAGAGAAGAGCTCGAAGAACCAAGCTCCATTTTGGAGTTTCGGGGACCGCGAGATGGAGCGTCAAGAAACTTTACCACAGGAATGCCAAAATTTAGAAATGCCAAAATGCAAAATAAACGCAAGATCCTACGGATCCAATCCAATGGTGCAGGTGAATTTAAGTCTGATCGGAGGGCTACTGTTTCACCTCACAGTTAATTGATTAGTTACGAATCAGTTAGAAAAACCGATTCATGATTCTTGATTGGTTGGCGTTTCAGTGGTTGAGACGTCTCCTTGCCCAAGAAGATTTGAGGTGTAACTATCGTGGTGGTTGTACATAAAATAAAAACTTAGAGATGGTGTGTGGATGGCTGTCAGGAAGAAAAAAAAAATGAGTTGAACTATAGAAAAGAAAAACTACAGTATGTGCAGTGTGAAGAAAATCTCAGGGAGTAGGAACTGAAATTGGACATAAGAGAAAAGGTGAAGAGAGCAGAATGTGCACATATCAAAGAGCATGAGAAGGACAGAGAAAGAACAGATAGACAGAGACAGCAAGTTAAGCCAAATATAAACAGAGCAGAAGAATAGTGTAGCAGAGAAGAATTGCAGAACAATGAAGAAGTGGTAAGATTTGATTTATCTGTGTTGTTGGTTATTCTATCATTTATTTATAATCAGGGAGGTAGGTTGGTGCTAGGGAGGACTGTTTTCCTCAGAGGTTCAAGTGGGTTCTTGAACATAGGGAGTTGTAGCTTCCATCTGGTTGCATCCAGAAAAACCAGGGTGGTAGGGTGGTGCAAGGGAGAACAATCGTTCTCTGTTATATAGGTTAGTGCCTGTGTAACTGGAAGTTGGTGCTTCCATCCAGTTGGTGCTTAAACAATCAGGGAGTTGGTGCTTCCTTCTAGTGGGTGCTAGAGAAACCAAATAGTTGGTGCTCTCAAACAAGTTGGAGCTTGTAAAACATAGGTAGTAGCCTCACATTGAGTTGGTGCTCAATTATAGATGATGTACAGAAATTAAAAGACTACCTATCATTTCGAAGAAGAAGAGGTTTTCTCCCTTTATGGGTTTTCTCGTGAAAATCTGTCTCTGTGTATATCTTATGTGTGAGTGATGCTCATTATGTGTGAGTGATGCTCATTATTTATGTTTTGCATATGTAGTATAATATTGATGGTCACTTGGAGAAAGATTAAAAAATGGTTTAATTGAATTAAAATTGTTTAAGGACAGTAACAACTGATTCACCCCCCCTCTCAGTTGTGTTAGTAATTTCAACAATCAACACTATATGTGTGTGTTCCTTCCCTCTTGTATCTTTGTTCCACATTCTAAGCACTAACTCGAATTACCTTAATCTTGGAGCACACCCGTCTGACTCAACATAAAACCTATTAGTGTGTGTCTCCCCACGTCTTGATTGAAAAAAACCCAACTTGTCCTTTACTAATTTAAGGTGATTAACCTATGGATCATTAGGGCACTGGGGAAGTGTATAGGAAGCAGATAATAGTCCAAGGAGATGGGGCAGGGAAAAACTCAATGCTGGCGAAACTCTGAGAGTGCTCAATCGTAGAGGAAAGGATTTTGTTAAAATGGAAGAGGTACATAGTTCCTTAAATTCACAGAGGTTTTACTTGGGGCATCCGCCAAGAGGAAGAGGGGAAGCGTAGAGGTTCAAAGAACGATTTTGCTAGCATAACTACATGAAAAATGGATATGCTTAGGAAATCACAGATTAAATTGGTTACAATAAGGATAAATTGTTGCAGAGAGGTTCCTCATCAATCAGAGTTGTACAGTTCAAATGCATCTAAATTTTTTGACCTGGTTCTAGCATTCAGAACTTATATAATTGAAGGCATCAAATCCTTGTAAAAGAGATCATAAATTGTATTAACATTGTATAAAGCGCACTAATAAAAGGTGAAATATAATACACAAAGGGCATGCAGAAATGATAAATTATAGTTTCGGAGTAAGCACTCCTTTAATGAGCAACCCTAAGTGAGGGTCTGACCTTTATCAGTAAGTAGTACAATTTGATATCAAGAAATCCAATCTAACTACACATCATGCCTTAACCATTACAATTAATACAATAATTAAATCCATGAAAAGAATTTAAACAAATACAAATGCAAATTTAATCATGAGTACCATAACTGAGGCGAAGAATCCGACGTCGATATTCCACGCTTGCACTTCCTCCTGTCTCCTTCTTTCTAAACGTGAAGACCTCACTAGTACGTCCCAGCCAACTCTAGGGGTACTTTTCTTCCGCCTTATCCCTCCGAGCCGCAAAGGGGCCACATGCACAACTGGAGAAAAGTCTAGCTCCCATCTCGCCTTGCAAGGTCGAGCTACCACTCCATATCGAGCTGGGCATCCCAACTCTGACAAGTAAAATTAGTAAAGAAAAATATCGGCAGTGTAACCTTACACCTACCAGTCGTGATCCATACTCCTCCTTCGCCATCCTTTTTATAAAGTTTTCTTAGTGATTAGTTTCCCAAACCCTCATTAGATTCTTTTTATTAAATTTAATTAGGATAAACCTCCCCTGTACACATGTCACCCGATCCCTTAGTTGCACCAAAAAATCAATTTATTAATTAATTAAATTTGCTTATTTCCCTCACCCACCTAAAAGCGTTCCTAAAAACGCTCCTCATTGTCCCTTTATTCCCTTACATTTATTAAATGATTGATGCCTCTCTTAAAACCTAGTTGAGTTTAATTACTAAAATTTTACTTTAATTACTAATGTTTGAATTTTCTTTACCCCCCTTCTTGTTACATGTCCATTTAGTTTTTTTTTGTTCACATGTTCTACTTAGACCTAGGTTTTAAATTCACTAGGCTTGGTGACAATTTTTAAGGGAAAAATTAGTTATTAAACTTTACTCATACCATCATTCATTTTAAGGGCAACCAGTTCCTAAGGAGGCATAATTTTCTAGGTACTAGGTTTATTAGCTTACCAGAGTTAAAATTGTGATATGCCCTTCAAGATGCACTACATGCTCCAAGGGTGCCACTCACTTGCATTATTGTTTTAATTGCACGACGTGCCCTTCAATATAAACTACGTGCTCCAAGTGTGCCACTCGCCTTTTGACTAATTTTGGTAGACATCAAACCGCTAGAGTCAATACTCCGTTAGGTGACCTTGTGGGAGACTAAGGGCCTCTAAGGAATAAGAACCATGCTTTATTGCGTGCCCCTTAGAATCATTGTGAGCGACTGTCACAGTCTGCCCTCAAGGCATCGTGGATCTCTCGAACTAGGTAATCGTTAACCTACAACTTGAGCCATGGCGAGAGTGCTAGTAGTTTGTGGAAATATTGCTACCACACCTCTCCCTCGATATCTCTAGTTGTCCTGCATGACCCCTTTACTCCTAATGTGAGTCTGGTTAGCAAGCTATCGTCAGCCTGCATCCATCAACAAAATGTGTCAGCGATAAAAATTGGCATCATAATATCTAGTCATATGTCACATATGTAATATCAAAAACATTCAAACCATAACAATCCACTCACTGACACGATTCAGAGTCTAAGGAGATTTATCAATGCCATCAACATCCTCAAACGTCCAGAGTCCTGCACACTCAAGAAAACCAGTCAATAGCACCTATCGATATAAATATAACAAGATAACATATCATCAGATCCTCAACATCTCATAATCATAATCGAGACAGTCAATCATATAACGAACCGGATCACTTGCACACAAGTGTCCTCAAAGAATAATTCCAATCAGGTGTGCTCAAGAGCAGGATGTTACACATAAAAGGTAGATACAAAAACAAAATATGCACAACCAAGATTAAAGAGAATAACATATATGCATCGATATTCCTTCAGATCTAGTTGGCACTTTATACACAAAATTCTAAGTGATTTGAACTTATATAAGTAATATTCAATGCAAGGAAAGTCATTTGGACTTAAATTCATTAACTGATTTTCCAACTGGTGAACACAAATAATATTGTGTTTACTAAACATAGCTTCAATATTTTCCCAAGATTTATTTGGGATCTCAATTCCTTGAAGGTGAAACCATAAATCAAGATAGATGGAGATGTCGATTAGTCCACTTGCTGCATCATTCATATTAAACCATTTGGTATACTTGTCATCATTAGTGGGTTCTTGTTCTTTTTTCAAGGTAATTAGGTACAATCATTTACTTCTTAATACATCCTCCATATGTGATTTCCATGAGAAGTAGTTGGTACTAGTAAACAAAAGATCACTGGGATAATCCATATTTAATATGGATAGAATATGGATTTAAAATCTGAAACTGATGATCTAGATGGAATGCTCTTGAAAAAAGAGGTTGTTTAAAAAAATGATACTAAAAATGGACTTCAGATGTGAAAGTTATGTCCTTTTGAAAAAAGGCATAAATGGTAACCAAAGAGCCACATGGAAAGTAGAATTTGGTCCATGTGGTGATACCCCTCCTTCTAATAACCTCACTTTTACAAATAAGTCTCTAATGAAGTGACCCACTTTTATAGAATAAGTGGGGATCACTTTTACAATGAAGTTACTTTATAAATGAAATTTGCATGCAAAATAAATAACTTGAAATAAAATATTAAAGCTACTTATAATGATTCACTTTTATAGTTTAGGAGAAATACACTTTACAATGGATTGATGAATTTTTTCAAAAAAAAGTAACAAAAAAGAGACTTGAACTCAATACCTCTTACTTAGTAAAGAAACTTGTAACCAAGTGAGCTAGTGCAAAACACATTATATTGTTAAGAAGGAGGATTGGGGTTGTTGTTGTTGTTGTTATGGAAGACAACCTTGGAGAGCATGCTCAAAAAATATTTTCATACAAAAAAAAATGGCTTCTCGGCGACAACGAGGGTTATATATCGGTTATCTTACTCATAAAATGCAATTTTTCCCTCTGTTTCTGATTTACCGAGATCACACAGAATGCATGAAAAAGAGCATACGCAGACAATAAAACCCTTTCTGCTCATTTTTTTTTTTCTGAGATCACACAGAGCACATGGAAAAAAACATACATAGATAGAAAAGAGTAGAAACCTGGAAATAAAAAATAGAAAATAGAAATAAAACCGAAATATTATCTCTGTAAAAATTTAAAAGGGCATATTCGGGATTTATACTTTTGGATCTGATTGAAATGGTCGTATCTTGGGAAAACATAAATCTTTTCGAGTGAAAAAAAGGCATTCCTAACTGAAACGAGCGCTCTGGACATACTGAAATATTCCTCTTAGCCAAAAAATGTACAAAAATGGAAGAAACAAGAGATGAGGTAACATGCCTTCACGATATTGATCACAACGAAAGCGGGTCTTCAAATGTGCTCTGATACCATGTTCGACAACACAAGTATTCCAAGAGAGGAAGAACACTTTCATTAACCACTCACACAACTAGATCAAATATCAACACATCTTTGTTTTTACATGGTAAAACCCATGTGGGGAAACATACACGACCTTAGCCAACACAACCATTTGGAGCGATTTAATAATGCAAAAGAAAATATTACATAAATTTTCTCACAATCGATCATTGACAAATGACCCTCCATGCTCTTTACATAGAGATCTTGGACAAATTGAGTGTTAATACATGGATCAATGTAGTCATTAAGATTGAAGAGAATATGAACTGCCAGATCATTATATGTCAAGAACATATCATGAACATTAGATTACCTAACTACAAATGCATATTAATGCATACTAAAGAAACACACTTTTACCTAATGACACATTAGACCAAGTTGATATTAACTAACTCATAAGTGTCTAAATATCCTAACATTATTATCATCATCATAATAATTAATTTTACATATTATTATAAAATAAATATATATTTTTTTGTTTGCGGGACTAGCCTATGGCTGAGAAACCATGAACCAGGGGAATATAAGTTGTCAAAATCACCCGGGGATCGCACCTGGCCTAGGCCACACCAACCCTTAGTTGGTTGCATTTTTAGGTGTCTCCTCCCAACGAGTTTGGAACCTGGGTCACCATGCAGAACAAGGCCCATCGAAACTAATTGCGCTAATGTGATTTGACTATTATAAAATAAATATAAATTTTAAATTAAAACCTTTCCATGTCATCTTATTAATCATGTCATTTCACATGTTTCATTAACTAAAATCTTTTATCTATTTGCCTTATTTTTCTTCAAACATTAATTTTTTTTATTATTAGTCCAACCTCCATAAAATTGTTGTTATCATTTTTTAATTAATTTGATCGGTAACAAAAATTTTAGACAATAGGGAATGCTTTTTAATGTTTCAATATGACATTTTATTTTAATTCTTAATTTATAACTATTTATTTAAATTATGATTGGCTATAAAATTTTATGATTACCTAAAATATATGTTATTTATATTCTTTAAATATTAAAAACATCGTAGCCTGCCACATGGGCGATGTTCATGGAAGTGTGCAATTCACATTTTAATGTCAGGTTTGCACAATGAACTTGATCAAAGGTTTGAGGCTTTGTTTTGGTTGTATTAGTTAGTTTCTTCTTCGAGTTGTGTTTTTTCCTCCTGTTGCTTGGGGTTTACAATGTTTTTTTTTTCTTTGTTCTTTTTCTCCATTTTTTGTATTTGTGTTGCAAGGGGTGAAGCGACGACATGGGCATGGAAATGGAAGAAAAATAATGACTCCCCAACATGGCGACAATTATGAAAAGATGTTTATTTCTATATATTTTTCTTTCTTCTTTTCTCGGGGTTTGTCTCAATAAGAGTTTAATGAGGGTTATGTGTTGTACTTCTTGCTTGCAAACATAATTAATGAACATAGAAAATAAAATGATAACACAAAAAACATGAGAGATGAATAGGGGGAAATGATAGCCTTTATTGCTCAACCAAACAGTGGAGAAATGGTTTACATGTCTCATGAAACACTTCATGGGATTCTACAATAAAATAGGAAAAATCTCAAGTGTTTCTAGGCATACAGAAAGCCAAACGCTTGAGAAACCTCCAACCAAAACAAATCTGATTGAAAGGTGTGTGTGTGTGTGTGTTGTCACCACCCAACAATATATACCTTGACATAAATTTTTCTTGATATCTTTCCCAACAAATCAATCATCACCTTTCATGCAAGCCAAGAGAATCCAAACTCGACTACAACTTCTCTAACTGTACTGGTTACATGAACATGTGATCCGAAAACTTCTTAGATGTTGATAATTTTAAATCAAATAAAATGGTCGCATCTAAGGAATTTCTAACGATCGGTTATTGGCTTCTAAGGATTATATGGTTTTCGGTTATATGTTGTAGCAAGTTTCTAAGGTTGTCAGTTATATGTTGTAGCATGTGACCAATACAAAGGGGTCGAGGGCTAGGCCCTCGACCCTTTTCTCTTCCAAAGACAAATTATACAAACTTTAAATATATATGAATTCATATATTGTTAAGATTAATTGGCATGTTGCATTGACAACGAAGGTTTGGTAAGGTCTTTGGGAGGTTATAGAGGTTGCGGGCTTGACCCCCGTCAACTTCATAACTTTTATATAACTCTATATAATACAGGACAATGAGGGGTATCCACGTGGTGGCCTCTCATTGGCTCATCCTTGCCACTTGTCATCATAGGAGTGGACCACTTGTGCACCCCTTGTCAACCTGTGATTGAACCACCTAGAGGTATGATCTACCCAGTCAGCTGCCAATAACCATGTGCCACATCACTTTTTCAGTGTCACATTTCACCCTGCTAACGTCACCCTATACCATGTTGATGTCATCATTTGACCTTTGAATTTTTTTCCATGTACTTGAACTTTGACCGCTCATAATGTTTGCATACAAACTCCATTTGAGACAAAATTTGCATTGTTGGAAAGCTATCTCCGAGCTCTACACATTCATGGAATTTTCATGAATATTTGAAGAGTATGAATTTTTATAATTTCTAAACCATTATGGACCTCTGTGGATGTTTTATATCTTTATGGACCTCTGTGAGAATTCTCAGATCCTCCTATATCATTCCTCCCCATTGGAAGAATTTTGTACCACAAAAAGTTTTGATTACTCAACAAATAAGTGAGGGTAGAGTTCCCTCACCCTTTCGATCTCTCTACATTTGGATTTACTTGGTTTTACCCCTTTAATACCAACTCGAAGATATTCCACATCACCTTGATATGAAGTTTTGATATTTCTGTCGAGAATGACATCTTCCTGTAGCTCGTCTAAATATTCTGGAGAAAAATAATCAACTGCTCAAACTTGAATACTTTCATCTTCATCCATAATCATAGGAGGCTCAGAAAGCTTCAAATGATCAAAATTTACTACTGTATACATTTGCATGTAGGTTGGTATATCTAAATGAAAGGCATTAGTACCAATTTTCTCCAAGATCTTGAATGGACCATATCTTATTGGCCTTAGCTTTTTACCTTCACCTTTCATTCTATCTTTGTTGATATGTAACCATACTTGATCACCGAATTAAAACTAATGATCTACCCGATGTTTATCGTGCCTTGCCTTATACTTGGCTTGGCTCTTCTCCAATTGTTCCTGTATTGATTGATGCACCTGTCAAATTTTTTGAATGAACCTTTTAGCTTTATCTGCATCATCTTGTGCATATTCTTTACCTACTTCTTCGAAGGAAAATTCCACAAGTGATTTAGGAAAGTACCCAAAACATACTTCAAAATGATTTTTCTAAGTAGATGAATGCATGGCATGATTATAGGCATGTTGGATATAAGGTAATTGATCATCCCATAGTTTAGGATGCTTATTGCAGTATCCTCGAAGTAGATGTACCATTGTTTTGTTCACCACCTCTGTCTATCCATTTGTCTATAGATGAAAATTCTTGCTCTTGTTCAACTAATTAGTGTCCATTTGCTCCCATAAATGAGACCAAAATTTTTCCAAAAAGTGAGAGCCTCGATCTAATACTATAGATGTAGGAAGTCCAAAATGAACCCAAATGAACCCATACATTAGCGAAGAACATATGTGTTGTCTGTTAAGTTGTGACCTATTTCTTGCATGGAATTAGAATACACATCTCGTTGAATCTATCCACCATGAAATAGATAATCATGACCTGTCCTGGACATTGACAGACCCCCTAAAAAGTCCATGGAGACGCTTCCACATGGATGTGAAGGTACCGAAAGTGGTGTATATAACTATATATTTCAATTGCTAGGAGTACTTTTGGCACACATGACACACCCTCTTATATAATTGGAAATTTTTTTGTTCATCCAAGGCCAACAAAAATACCTCTGCAATTGTGAAATTGTCTTGCCAACCCCGAAATGACCAGAGATGAGAGATGCATGAGCTTCTCTAATTATATTTAATCTTTCATCTCTTGGTATACATAATTTTCCAAGATGATATAACAAACTGTCATGCATATAATAATCTGACTGCTGACTGTCGTGAGTTAATGCATCATATACTTCTTTACAATCATCATGCTTATCATATTGTTCTGCATAACTTTCATGTGCTAAAGGATTATACCTGAGTATTGTAGATGCATTAATTACGAGTCTTGATAACAAATATACAGCCTTGTTATGAATACCCTTCTTATACTTGATTACCAGATGAAACTGTTGTAGAAAACCCATCCACCTGAAGTGTCGGGACTATTGTAGCTTGGTCTATGACTGAAAATACTGTAATGGTTGATGATCTGTATGAATGATTGTCTCCTTTCCCATTAATTAATGATTCCATTTATTTACACTTTGTACCAATGCATACAATTCCTTATCATATGTTGTATAGTTAATCATAGCTTTAGTGAAAGTCTTAGAATGATAACATATAGGTTTACCTTGTTGCATCAATATTGCACCCATGACATATTCGCTTGCATCAGTTTGAATCTCAAATGGTTGTTGTAGATCTGGTAATTCCAAAACCGGTGCGATGCTTATATTTTCCTTCAATGTCTTGAAGGCTTTCTATTGCTTCCCTCCCCATTGAAATACTCGTTTAACACTTGTTAATGCATCTAGAGGCATTGTTGTGTATGAAAAATTAATAATTAATTTCCTCCAGTATTGTACTTCTCCTAAGAAGCTCCTAACTTCGGTGAGAGTAGTTGGCTTGGGACATTTCACAATGACTTCTACCTTTGCGGGATCTATCTTTAACTGACCAATCCCTACAATGTAACCCAAATATACCAGAGAAGTTTTTCCAAATTCACATTTAGATAACTTGATATACAACTTATCCTTATTCAATAGTTCAAATACTGTCTTGAAATGATTTATATGATCTTCTCATCTTTGACTAAAGATTAATATGTCGCCTAAATAGACAATAACAAAATCATCTATGTAGGGTCAAAACACATCATTCATCACTCTCATAAATGTTGTCGGTGCATTACATAACCCAAATGGAATAACCAACCATTCGAACAAGCCTTTATTGGTCTTGAAAGAAGTCTTCCATATGTCGCCTTCTGCAATTATGATCTGATGGTAACCACTTCTCAATTCCAACTTAGTGAAATACACAACATTCTTTAACTTATTTAATATAGCATCTATTCTAGGAAGAGGATAATTGTTCTTTACCATAATCTTATTTAGGGCTCGAAAATCAATACACATCCTCCACATGCCATATTTCTTCGGAACTAATACAATAGGAGAACCATAAGGAGAGGAACTTGGTATGATTATTTCTTTGTCGAGAAACTCTTGAAATTAATTCTTGATTTCTACATTCTCTATCACTGATGACCTGTACATTCCAATGTTTGGAAGAGGAGCATCTTGCTAAAAATATATTTCTGTTCAACCTCACTTTTAAGAGGAAACCTTGTAAGTTCCTGAAATGACTCATCATAATTAGATATGATGTTGATCAACTCTTGTTTATGATTTGGATCACAAATTGATAAAGCATATGTTATATCCTCTTCTTTATGTTTCACTATCATGAGAACACAAGTTTTACTTGTGCTCAAGAGTCTCTTCATTTTCCCTATGCTCACTTAAGAAACATTAGTTTTGATGCGATGAGCTTTGACAATATATTCAACCCCGTCCTTGAAAAGATGATATTTATTCTCTTCTTGATAGAACACAACCTTCCTGTCAAATAGATATGGACTACCCAAGACAATGACGCAAATGTCAAGAGGCACAACATCTAACTTGACCTCATCAAAGAACTTAGCTATAATTGCAAACATGATCTTACACTGTTTTGTTATGTTCAATTTATCATCGTTACACACCCAACCTAATGGATATGAATTTTTGTGAGGTGTCATATTCAATCCTAGCTTCTTGACAATTGCTTCAGATACTAGGCTAACTTGAGATCCAATGTCAAATAAAGTATCTACCTTAGTATGATTGAATATAACTCTGACATGAAAAAGATCGCTCCTTTTCTTCTGATTATTATCACTTTCCATCTTGGCAGATTGAACTGAAAAATTTGAATGGATAACTGATATATATTTGCTTCCTATGGCCATGACCTTAGATTCATATCCGGAACTGACCCTAAATCCTGATGTGTTGATGCACCATTCTTCTGCTTCCCTTTATCCTTGAATTTCTTTGGTTGTAATTATGGATGCAACTTCCAACACTGTGATTCCTCGTGTCTCTTTTTCTTACAGTGGGAACATGTTGGTCTTCCTTCATCCTTCTTCACTGTGGATGATTTCTTAGTCTTCCATTTACCTTTCGGTTTCTTCTTGAACTCGAATGGATTCTTATCTTCGCTCTAATTCTTACCCTTACTAGCCTCGATATGTGTAGCTTGTACTGACACCTTGTCAATGTTAGTAGGGATAAACATTAGAATAGCGTGACGAAGATATGAGTGCATGCCACCAATATATTTCAAAAGAGTTTCATGAGTATACAAAAAAAATGCTAGGGATAATGCCTTCTTTTTGAATTCTTATGTCTATGCCTAAATATTTTGTCCTTTACCCTGTCTTAGATGTTGCCACTCGATCATTGTCGTTTGCATATGTACCAGTGGATAGAATCGTTTCATTATAGCCTTAGTAAAATTATCCCATGAAGAAATTAATCTACCTTTTTGAAAAAGATCAACTTGCATATTACTCTCCCACCATATTAAGGCAGTGCCACTTAGTCTAAGAGTAGCTAACTGTATCTTTCCATCCTCATCCATAATCCTTTGAACCCTACAATATACCTCTATTCGCTTGATCCAATTGTCCAAATTTTCAGCATTCAATTCTCCATCATAGGTCGGAAAATCAAACTTAACATCCAATTTTAGTAATGAAAAATTATTCTTAGACTTCTTATAGGACTTCTTTCGATGAGAAGAATGTTTAATTTCTTCAGAAGAAACTGACGATGATGATGAGGAAGGGGAAGGGGGCTTTGAAGGTCCACTTCCTTCACCTCCTCCTCCTTGTATCGAATATTCTCCACTTGCACGCTTTTGAATTCTTCGTTCTAACCCATCTATTGTTTCTTTTAGTGATTGAAGCATAGCTCTAATATCTTCATGACTCATGGGCTGATATTATTCTTCTCCTTTTTCAAAAGCCATCTTACGTCGTCGAAATATATTTCCAATTTCGGACTTATAACTTGCAAGTTTTCCTTTACCAAGTTTGATTTTAACTCTTGTAAGCATCCACTTGCAAAATACTTGTCAAAAATCTCTCTGATACCAACTTGATCTGAAAAATCCTTAGATGTTGATAATTTTAAATGCACACAAACATCTACTTGATCTTCAAAATAAAATGATCGCTTGATTGTTTTGCAAATTACCTGTGAAGAACTTATCTAACCAAATCCACTTTAATGATAAATGAATTGCAAATAATTGAACTTGAAATGAACAACAATAATATAATCACATACATAAGTTGGAAAAATAGAGTTCACCCAATTTGGGCTACTTCTCTGGGTCCACTTCCAATAGAGACCTTTTTTTATTATTGCTCAAATGCTTGTGTTTTATAATGAACTTTTTACATGTTGTTCAAATGCAGAAACAAAGTGCACTGTTGGATTCCTAGGGAAAAATCATGCAAAATTGATATAAAATTATCGAAATTTCGTCAAGGTAACATTTGGAACTCTTTATGGTGTAGCTTCAAATGCCTTGTTCCCTCAGCATGCATCATGAAACTAAAATATGCATAAAAATGTGTGTGTTTACAACCTCGTGTCACACAACATTAAATAGGGAATGCCCCTTAACCAAATATCAAAATTCATAGAAAGCATTATTTGGTTTGTTTTAACAAACCATATATATGGCTTGTTGGTTAAAAACCGTGGCATGTAAAGCGAAGGTCGAGGGTTTTATTCCCCGTGACCCTTGGGATATTCCATAGTTTGTTTTTCATATGGTTATAACCATATACCATATGGTTATGTAACATACTCCATGGGAATATGTTGTTAACGACGTTTGACATATGGTTTAAGTCTTATGTTACAAATAACATATGTTTATAGCAGTTGAACTCCCAAAAAAAAGTTTCTAAGTCCATCGCTTATATGTTGTAGCATGTGACCAATGTGAGGGTCGAGCTGGAGCCCTCAACCCTTTCTCCACCACCCCCAAAAAAAAAAGTTTCTAAGTCCATCGCTTATATGTTGTAGCATGTGACCAATACAAAGGGGTCGAGAGCTAGGCCCTCAACCCTTTTCTCCACCAAATACAAACTATACAAACTTTAAATATATATGGATTCATATATGGTTAAGATTCATTGGCATGGTTCATTGGAAACAAAGGTTTGGTAAGGTCTTTGTGAGGTTATGGAGGTCGCAGGTTTGACCCTCGTCGAATCCATATCTTTTACATAACTCTATCCAATATAGGCCAATGAGGATTCACCACATGGCGACCTCTCATTGGCTCATCCTTGCCACTTTTCATCATAGGAGTGGACCACTTGTGCGACACTTGTTGACCTATGATTGACCCACTTGGAGATTCAATCTGCCCAATCAGCTACCAAAAACCATGTACTATGTCACCTGTATAGTGCCACATGCCATGCTGTTGATGTCATCATTTGAACTTTGACCTTTTTCCCATGTACTTGAACTTTGACCTCTCACAAATTTTGCATATGAGCTTCATTTGAGGTTAAATTTGCACCATAGGAAATTTATCGCTGAGCTCTATGCATTGATGGAATTTTTGATATGATTTGAAGCATTTTAATTTTGATCATTTCTAAACCATTTTGGACCTCTGTGGATGTTTTAGATCTTTCTGGACATCTATGAGAAATCTCAGATCCTACTGGATCAACATGTCCACACAATTTACTCCTGTATGGACCACTCCACCTCCATTAGTAACCTATCTTACAAAATGATGCCTTGTCTCATTTTGATACACTGGATAGTTAGCCAAATGCACAACACTTTGACTACCATAGAACACCATATCTTGTAATTGTTAAACTTACCAAATAGACCCTTACATTCATGTGAGACATAACCTGAGGTAGATCTTTTCTTTTCCAAATCTACGGAATCATGACAACCACTGACTAAATCAATGCAACCATTGTAGATGATGTCCGTACTTTTAAGATACCAAAACACCCATTTCCATGCTCTTTACTCGGTTTTTCCATGTGTCCACTGACAACACCAACTACATGTGAAATATTTGAACATTCCATCGTATATTAATATGTGGTGCACAAGACATATAATCCTTTTATTCCTTACTATCAGAACATAAACTTGAATAAATCTTACAATGGAAAGCTAAAGGGATATTTACTAGTTTCACAATGTTCATACTGAACCTCATCAATATCTTCTCCATAGAATTGTGACAACCATAAATTACCATTTTTCCTGTCTCTATGTACTTCTATGCCCAATATTTGTTTTGCTACTCCTAGATCCTTCATTTGAAACATCCTGACGAACTAAACCTTTAACATGTTGATCTCAACAATGATTTTCTTGCAACAAGTATATTGTCAACATATAACACCAAGATAATGAATATGCCATAGAAAATTTTGAAGTAAACACAATTATCATAATCACTTCTAGTAACATTTTGGCTCACCATGAAGGAATAAAACATCTTGTACCATTACCTAAGTATCTTTAGGGCATACAATGATTCCCTAATTTTTCAAACAAATCTCCCTTGGCGAACTTGAACAACTTGTGGTTGTTCCATGCACATATCTCTATTAATGATGATTTTGTGGGAAATAGGATCCCACTATCTACATCCCTTAATTCCATCACCATAACCAACAAAGATATTAAAGTTTGTTCTTTTGACTGAATCTGACCAAGCCAACCAAGTGAGCCTTCACCCCTCACTTCCAAGATAATTTCAATGGAGTATCCTAAGCCCATTTAAAGGCTTCATTACATGCAATCCATGGGATATAAAACCATAGGATACCAAAAAATCATGTGCGTGAAACCACGATTGTTGACATAAAATCCCCCCCTTGACTTCACTTGGGGTTTCCCATGACCAAATCTGGCCAAACCTCCCTCAAAGTCAAGGTATCCAGGAATACTGCATGCTCCCCCCTATCACCTAGGTCTACATCTATACTTTACTGATGAAATTTCAAACTTGAGGTATGCATGCCTAACCAGGTCTTGTAGTCATATGTCCATTTACATATAATTAAATAAAAATCGGTATAATTATTTTATATTCTTATAAGTGTTGTACCACCAATCACATTTATCGGTACCACTTTCAAAGTTTATTAGACTTTATATAAAGTTGATGCAGTACAATTATTATTCTCTCTTCTTTTTTATTTTTTAAAATATGTGTTTTATTCACATTAAACAATATTTCACATCACCAATATCAGTATAATAATTGACTTATGGAATTTTATTTTGTGTTGTGTGGATTCTCTCATTAAACAATTTATGGAGTGGGGCACTCATTTCACACTATTTTGGTGATGGTCCAATTTCTGCGCGTCAATTTCAATCTGTCAACTAATAAAACATTATTTTAATTTGAACAGTTCACTGGGTGTGATAAAGCTCCTATTGTTGGTGCCCAACTTCCCACTTCCATCACCACGTTGCCTTTCAATTTCATTAAACACAATCACAACACCGGTAGGGTGGTAGGATGAATAAATGAATCAAGACGATTCCATAAACTCTTACAATAATTTAATTTAAGTGATCTACTATGTATTTTACAAAGTAGTATTGAAGAGATTGTCACATTATGTATTTTCCACTATATATGTTGTTTCATTTGACTTTATATATATATATATATATATATATATATATATATATATAAGATTTTAGGGAGATTTTGTTTGGTAAAGTAGCAACTCGATTCCACATGAGTTATTGTAATTCAATTTTCATGAATTATGAATCTAATTTATATTTTGATAATTGAAATATATCTAGAAAATAAAAATGACATTTCATTTACAAATGGTCATCAATAATGTTTCATGTTTTTCAACAACCACAATTTTTTTTATAAAAATCTAGTTAAAGTTAAAATTGGATATTAAAACCTCATTAATCTTCCCTTTTTCTATTAATTTTGATAAAAAACCTCACCAATCTCAAAATTGAATATCAAAATAACATTACTTTACATAATTATAATTATAATAATTATTTCTAAAATTATATCTCAAAACCTCATTAATATTTACCTTAATTCAACCACTATATTTACTTATATATACAATTGTTTTTAATGAAATTAAACTAAATATTATTTTATTCAAATATAAAATTTATATTTTGATAATTGAAATATATCTAAAAAATAAAAATGACATTTCATTTACAAATGGTCATCAATAGTGTTTCATGTTTTTCAACAACCACACTTTTTTTATAAAAATCTAGTTAATATTAAAATTGGATATTAAAACCTCATTAATCTTCCCTTTATCTATTAATTTTGATAAAAACCTCACCAATCTCAAAATTTAAACATGTGCTTCAGGTGGATCAACTGCTTCCCTTGCTCCCTCTGCTACCGGTGCTACTGCTTCATATACGGCTACATCAAGGACTAGCTAAGCTACCTATGATGCTCCTCGTGCTGGTGCTGGTGGATAAGCTAGTGGTAGATAAACAGGTGGTGGATAAGCTGATGGTTCTACTGATGCTGGGTCTAGGTCTGGAGCTGCCGGATCTGCTACTAGTGCTGTAGGGTATGGCTCCTTAGGATCGACTTCTGCATAATCAACTGCTTTCTCGTCATAAACAACTACTAGTGCATCAACAGAATAGAAAGAATCAACAACTGCTTCCACTACTTCCTGTGCTCTCTATACCTTTACTACTTGTGCTTCTTCTGCTGGCTATCGATCTGGTGATCTGGAAATGGGTGCACTTAGTTAGGGCTTGACTATAGGACCTGGAACTGCCCTTGCTTATGATACAACTGTCCCTGCTACTGGTGYTGTAGGGTATGGTTCTGTAGGATCTACTTCTGTTGGTGCTAGGTGAGATGCTGGCACTGGGTCTTTACCTGTAACTAATGCTACTGCTCCTGGAATGGCTCGTGCTTATTACTCAACAGACTCTACTGAATTAACAGAGTCACCTACTTGGTAAACTGCTCGATCAACGGCTGCTGGATCTGGATCTCCAACTCGAACATCATAATCTCGTGCTGTAACTGTGCCTGTAACTAAGTACTCCACTACTGGATCAACTGCTTAAACTACTGAAAGGGCCGCTCAACCAACTGCCTATGCCTTTGATATGGATGTTCCTGGTGCTGCTGCCTCTCACGCTGCTGCTTTCTCTGCCGCTAGTCCTTCCTTTGCGCCTGTCTTTCTCAAAATTGAATATCAAAATAACATTACTTTACAAAATTATAATAATAATTATTTCTAAAATTATATCTCAAAACCTCATTAATATTTACCTTAATTCAACCACTATATTTACTTATATATACAATTGTTTTTAATGAAATTAAACTAAATATTATTTTATTCAAATATAAAATATAATTTTAAAACATTAGTTATTTGTTTCTTTTTAAAATTAAACACAACATTTAAAATTACAACTCTCGGTAACCATTTATCTTATATTTATTAACGACTAGTAAGAATCACGTTGAAATGTTTGAAAATATCTCAATAATATATATTTATCAATGACTAGTGATAATCACCATGAAAATGTTTGAAAATATCTTAATAATATATATTTATCAATGAATATTGATAATAATTATTATATATATATATATATATACATGGTCACTAATTATTGGACATATCTTAATAATAACAAGGTTACTAGGTAGCATATACCTGCCAAATATAATAATGAAAGTATTGTTTAAGAAGATAGGAGAAAAAGAGTAAGTATGAAATGACTAGATAGCAGAAATATTTATTACAATAACATTGGGAGAAGTGAAGGCAGCAATAAGACTTTAAAGTTTTTGGTCAATAAGATATCGGATAAATGAGATTTAAAATTTAAAATTAATCATTATTTTTTAAAACTTTAAATAAAGGAATGTATATTTTATGGTTAACCATAAACTAATAGAAAATCAAACCTAACTCAACACTATATACCATGCCTATATACAAATATAATAACACATTATAATATATATTTAACTATTATATATATAGAAGAAAAGATATAACAATGTATATCTATATATTATAATTAAATAAAAATAACAAAAAAAAATAGGAAAACACAATAAACTAATACAACATATTAAAGATTTATATAATAAATTACAAGAATGATCATGTACAATGTTGTATATGTTTAGGGTAATCTTTTTTCTCATGTTTGTAAACTTTATATAAAATTTTGAATTAGGGGAATAGTTAACTTTATTTTAATGGATGATTGATTAGGGGCATTGAGAATAATAAAAATATTTTTTTTTGTATATTTATAATAATTTTTTATGGATATGTGTAGAGTTATTTTTCTCATTTTTTTTTAATGTTTTAAATAAATGGAATAGTTAATTTTATTTTAATGGATGAATTGATTAAGGATATTGATAATGATAAAAATAAATTTTACTAAAATATTAATAACAATGTTTTTATGGATTTATGTTAAAATTTAAAAATTTGAATTTATTTCGGATTAAATTTTTAGATACTTTTATCTTACTAGAATTTAAATTATACAAACACATATATTCTTTTCATGAAATTGATTTTCATAATTACTTACATCCAATTTTAATAAAGTCAAATTATGAGTATGAGAAGTCTTCTTAGTGGACTTCTTATGTGAAGAATGTTCACGTGCAGATGATGAAGATGGCGAGGGTGGTTTTGAAGGTCCACCTCCTTCACTTCCTCCTTCATCTTTAACTGGTTCAACTTTCTCTGGTGTATCTTCTTTCTTGGCCGTCTTTCAACCCTCATACATTTCTTCTACCATGGCTTTCATTAAATTAAAAACATTGAAGAAATCATCTTCAGAGTCACAAGGACCTAACTTTCTTGGCAAAGTCATCTCTCTTGTTCGATTAAAACTTCTTGAACCAATATCTTGATTATAACTTGTAAATTTCCCTTCTTCTCGCCTAGATTTGGACCTTGTAAGTATTCACTTGCAACCACTTATCAAAACCAGGCTCTGATACCAACTTGATCCGAAAAATCCTTAGATGCTAATTATTATTTAATTCACATAAACATCTACTTGATCTTCGAAATAATAATGATTGTTTGACTGATTGCAAAATACATGTGAAATTACTTATCTATCCAAATTCACTTTAATGGTAAACAACTTGCAAATAATTGAGTGAAATAGAACAACAATAATATGTCAAATACAAAAGTTTGTTAACGGAGTTCACCCAATTTGGGCTACGTCTCTGGGTCCGCTTCCAATAGAGACCTCTTTATTAGTGCTCAAATGCTTGTGTTTTACAATGAACTTTTCACACGTTGCTCAAACTCGGAAACAGAGTGCCCCATCCAATTCCTTGCAAAATTTCGAGAAAAATGAATATAAATTTCATAAAATTATGTTGAGGAACCTCTTGGCACACTTTACGGTGTAATACCAAGGTCTTGATACCCCTGACATGAACCTAAAGATCCAATCCATACTCTAAAATCATGTGTCCTTTCCTCGGTCCACATGCTCATTAAATAGGGGTCAGGGTAAACCACTACCCAAACTTCATAGAAAACTTTAACTATAATATCATTAGCATGCCTTAACAAGAAGCACCTTTGGTGCAACGGTTAAGGAGTTTGGGATACATGGAAGAGGTCGTGGGTTTCAACTCCCCACAAACCTCTCCTTTGTGGGCATTTTGTTATAATTATGTATGGAGTATTATATGTCAGATACAAAAGTTTGTTAATGGAGTTCACCCAATTTGGGCTACGTCTCTGGGTCTGCTTCCAATAGAGACCTCTTTATTAGTGCTCAAATGCTTGTGTTTTACAATGAAATTTTTACACGTTGCTCAAACTCGGAAACAGAGTGCCCCATCCAATTCCTTGTGAAATTTCGAGAAAAATGAATATAAATTACATAAAATTATGTTGAGGAACCTCTTGGCACACTTTACGGTGTAATACCAAGGTCTTGATACCTCTGGCATGAACCTAGAGATCCAATCCATACTCTGAAATCATTTGTCTTTTCCTCGGTCCACGTGCTCATTAAATAGGGGTCGGGCTAAACCACTACTAGAACTTCATGGAAAACCTTAACTATAATATCATTAACATGTCTTAACAAGAAGAACCTTTGGTGCAACGGTTAAGGAGTTTGGGATATATGGAAGAGGTCGCAGGTTTCAACTCCCCATAAACCTCTCCTTTGTGGGGATTTTGTTATAATTATGTATGGAGTATTATATGTCAGATACAAAAGTTTGTTAATGGAGTTCACCCAATTTGGGCTACGTCTCTGGGTCCGCTTCCAATAGAAGCCTCTTTATTAGTGCTCAAATGCTTGTGTTTTACAATGAACTTTTCACACGTTGCTCAAACTCGAAAACAGAGTGCCCCATCCAATTCCTTGTGAAATTTTGAGAAAAATGAATATAAATTTCATAAAATTATGTTGAGGAACCTCTTGGCACACTTTACGGTGTAATACCAAGGTCTTGATACCTCTGGCATGAACCTAGAGATCCAATCCATACTCTGAAATCATTTGTCCTTTCCTCGGTCCACGAGCTCATTAAATAAGGGTAGGGCTAAACCACTACCCGAACTTCATGGAAAACCTTAACTATAATATCATTAGCATGCCTTAACAAGAAGCACCTTTGGTGCAACGGTTAAGGAGTTTGGGATATATGGAAGAGGTCGAGGGTTACAACTCCCCACAAACCTCTCCTTTGTGGGCATTTTGTTATAATTATGTATGGAGTATTATATAGTATGTTGGTTTATTTATATGTGGTGGCATATGTTTCATTAGCCCCTTGAAATATGGCACACAATTACAATGCACACAATTACAATGTAATACATATGTCTTGGGTCGGACCCTTTTTTTCCCATTTAAAATCTTCAATCAACATAAATAAATGTGCGCCCATGTATGGTTAATTAACATGCAACAAATATAATGGTAAGTCGTTGGTTTGTTTGGCGGGAGGATCCTCCATATTTCCAACAATAATTTTTAAACCACCTTATCCATTGAGGGCCAATGGGAGGCTTCCACGTGGCAACCTCTCATTGGTCCATCACTACCACATGTCAATATACAATCAGTCCACATGTGCCATATGGATGCATAAGTCACCTTCCTAGTTAGATGTATAGTATTCCATGTTATGTTCCATGGTGTTTCCACGTCAGCAACGCATAGATTATACGATTGTGCCATGTGTCACCTTTGCAGTGGTGACACGTCTCACTTTTACCCTTTTGGCTTTGACTTTTTTCCATGTTTGACCAGCCATAACTTGTTCATACGAATTTTGTTTGAGGTGATTTTTGCACCTTTGGAAATATATCACTAAGCTCTACGCAATGAAGTTATTTTTTTTTTAGAGAATTTGAGATGATTAAATTTTGATCATTTATGAATCCTTCTGGACCTTTGTGAGCATTCCAGATCTTCCTGGACCCCTATGAGCATTCTAGATCTTCCTGGATCACCTTAACTCTTGTTTTTTTCATTATTAGCAAGTATCTTGCATGGAGGGTGGGATAGGGCTCTAAATTATGAGTTGGTATTGATGCTATTGTGGGATGCGATAACAATGTTCTTCTCCCTGATGATATAATTAGACATCTCCAAGAAGATGGTCATTATACACTTAATTGTATTGGAGACCTTGATCATTCAAATATTTGGTGACATGATTGGCATTTAGTGGACGACCATGGTTTGGAGAATGGATGGAAGTGGCATTGGTCTGTGTTTGTCTGACAATTACAAAAGGCTCATGTCTATATATTGGATAGTGAGGATGAATTGGTATGGATATATAGGAACTTGGGTGGGACCTGCTTGACAAATTTGTGCTATTCGACCTTGATATGCAGTTTTGAGCATGAAGGTAAGTGGTGGTATTCAAAGCTTTAGAAAATCAATGGCCTCTTGAAGAGATTTCTCTTTTTTTGGTTAGTTCTCCAGGGTTGTGTTCTTACTTGGGACAACCTTCAATCCAAAGGGAAGCATGGGCCTGGTTACCACTGTTTATGTAAGCAATCCACATAAACTAATACCCATTTATTCTTAGTATGTCCCTACACTATTTAGGTTTGGAAGGAGTTGGAACAGGCCTTGGGATTGTCTCATCTTTGGGACAAGGTTACTTAAAACTCATGTTTCAGGGAATTCTTCATAGCTGCTAATCTTAAGTCATATCAAGTACTTCCCATTCTTTTCTTATGGGGTATATGGCTAGCACGAAATGTAGGCGGTTCTGAGGGAAAAGTTTCACCCACTAATAAAATTTCACAACGAGCATTGGCATTTCTATCTTACTACAAGCCTCATCAGAAGCATAAGAAGTTATGAGTGTTCAGAGAATTACAGATCAATAAGAAATTGACATGGGTTTTTTTTATGGGGTGAGCCAGGAGGGAAAGTGTGGAATTGGATTTGTTATTCATAATTCTATTCTCCATTAATTGATCTTGCATGCAAACATTGGCACAAGAACCAATAACTAGTGTGAGATTCAATTCATCCTTGCCTTACTGAAATTGATAGGGAGAAGGGAAGTTTGATAATTGCAAGTGTTTAGGGACTCCAAGCTTGTTGTTGGTTGGATGAACAACCATATTCGACTTTCCAACGTGGCTCTTAATGTTCTTGGGAAAATCCTGAGATCTCTTTCTATTACTTTCATCTCAGTGACTTATGCATATATTTACATAGATCTCAATGCAACTACTGATCAACTATCTAAAGTTTCCTTAAGTTTTCCCAAGGATCATTTTTTTTTAGAATAACATGTAGATGGGGAGATAATCGCCCAACATGATATTCTACATTCTAATCTGTAGCCTTTACTGTAGAAATATAGTTGTAGTTTTTCTTTGATGACCTAGTATATAGTATTACGTCTCTGTGATCTTGTAGAGTTGGTCTAAATTTTCATTTTGTACTTTCGACAAGTTAATATTATTCTAAAACTATGTTTAGACATCTAAGAATTGTAACTTCTTTTTCCCTTGAAAATGAAGATATTTTTTTCTTGAAATATATATATATATACATATACAGCTTGAGTGGGCCTAATGGTTAAGAACATGTGTTTCCTCTTAAGAGGTCACAGGTTCAAATCCAGAGGGGGGTATACCTTCATAGACTTTACATATATATATATATATATATATATATATATAACCCACTCAAACTCATTACTTTTATGTCTCATTCTTTTAATTATATAGATCAGTTAAAAAAGGTCATTCACATGATATCATAACCCCCTCAAATTACTAAGTTGTAAAGCTATTTTATTTTATGACTTAAACTATCACTATCATTCAAATAAATTATTTGTTATGCGAATGGAATCAATGTTTTTTTCCTCTTTGGATGAAACATAATAATAATTATATAACTTCAATTTCACACCTAGCTTTCAAGAAAATACATAATTTGAATTTGAATTGTTGTTACATTAATTTGAGCAATGAGTATCATCTTGAAATTAAAAAAACAAAAAAAAATCATTTTATTTTCTTAAATATTTATAAAAACCAACCAATACACCAAGAAAATGATGGCCATTCAAAAAATATCATAATTTCCTCACCAAAATAAGATGTAAGCAACTTTATTATAACTGTCTACAGGCAGTGTATATAGCGATCCATTAGCATTGAATATATATTACTTTCCCCATTGACCATAAATTTCTCATTTGTTCGCAAAGTATTACATTATAATTGTAATTATTTTTATTTTTTTCAAACATTTAAATTTATTTAAATATTTTATTTAAATCTTTTATCTTTAATGAAATTGGTTGTTAAGTTGAAGTCTTATTCTAGCTTTGAAGGCGGACATTTATGTCTTCATAATTATGCACGCATATGACAATTGCCACCGATTTCACCGATTTCGCAGAGGTTAGGTTCTGTGCCTGCTACAAAAGTGTTTGTAAGGTGGTATAAATTTTTAAATATAATATTTTTAATTTTAAATATGATGTCTAAGAATAGGATGGAGACATATCAGGCCTATATCAATATTGGTTTTTAATCTTCTATATTACTCATATCAATATTGGCTTTTAATCTCGTATATTACTTGATTAACATTTGATTAACATTAGAGTAAAAAAACAATTTAATAAATGGAATATAATGAGTGGAATTTACTCTATCGTTTGAAAACGATAGAGTAAAATAATCACTTTGGTTTTACCTATTATTACTTTCACTTGAGATAATAAAATTTTTAGTTTGGATTTAAATTTTATCAAATAGAATATATTTTTTTTAAATAATAAATTTTTTAATTTTGGATTGAAATTTCATTACACATAGTATTTTTTTTAATGATGAACTCCAATTCACTTCTTTTTCTTCTTTTTTTATATCGATTCCATCTTATTAAATATTTCGTGAGTGACTCTTACATGTGTAGACAAGTTGCCATATCATTCCATTACATACAACCACAATACCGCCTTCTCCATGGTATATTGCATTCTATCCTCAATCACACTTCCTCCTTTCCTGGGACTAGTTGTTTTTATACATTTAAGTTTAGATTTCTACATTTTCATATTTGATATATTTTCAAAATTTAATTAATATTTTAGCATGATCAACAAAAATATAGTATTTTTTTGATATTTAAGAAGAGAAGAAAACACTTCAACTAAAGTTAACTCGTGAAAAGGTAACATAAGTTAGTTGGTCCCATTGTTACGACTACAACAATGGTAGCAAATGCAATTTTTTTTGTGTGTTTTAAGAAGGATAGTACTAACGATGAATGGTTAACCTCGCAACTAGGCGACGAACACCACGCATGCAACTCAATAACATCATCCACATCGAGTGATGCCTGAACCTAAGCTAGTTTTCATGTGCTCTTCTCTATCATTGCACACATTGATCCTATCAAGGAATCGTTCCACCTCACGGTGATAGGCGCAACAGTAACCCTGGCTCAATGCCACCTATCTAGACCAAAACCCAAGAAAATCCGACGTGCTAGGATACCAACTCACTGTCTGGTTCCCTACAAGGTGAACAGGTGGAGTGACATCTATGATCGATCCCCCAATTACCGATCGACTTAAGGCACAAGGTGCAAAGTTACCAAAAGATGGTTAAACAAAAAAACAATTTCTTAGCCAAAACTTGATAACCTTCAACCATTAAACTTGCATCAGCTACTAGACTAAATTCCATTAATCATAAACCATTGACTGTTAATCAATAAGCCTAAGTGTGGATGAGTGATCGATTATGGTGGCAATGAATCAAGTAATCTAAAAGCAAGCAATTAAGCATTAATCTAAAACCAAAGCAACATTTATTCTATTGGGACAGAAGTTAAGGACTGAGAGGTGAGACGGGTAATCTAAATAAATCTAAAGGTAGTAAGGATAACTGGCATCATTGAAACCATTTCCTTTAAAAACTGAGATCGCCAATTAGCAAAGATTCACGGTCTAACAATGTTATCTAACTAAAACACTATCTAACCGAACGCTACATAAAAATAAAGTAGCTGCCTACCAAAGGCATCACTGCCCCACCAATATTTAGTTGGCTATTAGATAGTATTGTTGCCTATCAAGTAGTCGCTTGGGGTCTATTGAATAGTCTCACTGTCTATCGTTGTCCAATAAATGCACGATAATGTTGTCGACGTTGTCACTCCCATATAAGAAAAACGCAGACATTACTCGTAATAAATTGCTGTCAGGCGTTAGAGTAAACGTAGAGTAGCAGGCATTCAGGTAAATGCTAAGAAAAGAACTCACTGCCCAGATTCGTTGTGATTAAAGCATAAGGAAAGAACAAAAATCAATGCCGGTAAATGTAGATTCGCTGGGACTTATCATAACAGGATGGAAATTTACACCAAAACAAACGTTGGGAACCTCCACAACGCTAGGATTTTAGTAAGGGAATGTTGGGAAAATATAAAAACTTGAAAAAAATATAAACATAAACTATTCCATGATCAGTCTCTGCTAGGATGTCAACTTAAAACACGACCATATACGTATCTCGTTTTCACTCTACTGGGATATCAACAAAACACAGGCAATATATTCGTTATCAATCAAGAGTATCTCGCTGTCCTTTATTGTATAAATTTGCAGCAAGTTTGAATTCACTATTAAATCTGGCATTAGTTGTTATCGTACAAGAGTTCGCTACCCTTTAAATCTAATTGTTGTCCCTTAATTAAAAAAATTCACTATCAAGCAATAACATAAATACATTCGCTGGTAAATGTTAGAGCAAAGGAAATAACTCAAAATTTTCATAACTGTCAACGCATCAATGTATCAAGGTATCCAAATTGCAGTTAAAATCGTGTCAAGGGTATCAACGCATCAACGCATCAACTTGTTGTCAAAGTAGGTTGTTTAGAAAATGCAGTCATAAAAAGTGCTCATTTAAAAAGGCGTTATCAATAAATACAAATCACAGTCACTAAATGTAATTCACAGTAAATTGCAATCACTAAGCAAGTTACAGTCATTATATCAATGAAATCGCAGTGAATAAGGAGAAAGAAATCGTAGTCAACATGTAAATCACTGTCATATCAATTTCGTTGTCTCTTATTAATTCTATGTCTAATAATGATATGATGTTCCTTAATACAGGAATTTCTGTGTAACATGCCAGAAAAAACGCCGAGGATTAAAATCGTTGTCAACAATAAAATTTAAGGGGATTCGTTGGGTGAATTTCTGGGTAGGATGTAGAGAATATCTAGAACCGAAAACAAAGAGATAAGTGGTTTAATGCAGAGATATACATTCACATAGGAAAGTGTAGAGGGTAACCACTCATAAGAGAATCATTCAAGGCAGACAAATCAGTCACCATAAGGCGCAAGACCGATCACTCAGCCATGAATCAAACAATGCAGAAAAATCAATCACAAGAAGGCGCAAGACCAATCACTCAACCAGGAACAATCAACATGGGTAGACAGTTGGGCAAACCATCCTTCGCTCACCATCCACGCACAGAAAAGCAGGGCATTAGAATCTATAGGTCACTATGCACCGAAGTGACGAACATTGATTCGGCTCCTGGTCGACTGCTCAGGTATGGAATGACAAATGGGGGATGAGGACAAAGTAAAAAGCACAACTCTTCACAATAAATCAATAAAACCAATAGGATAGTCACAACATTTAGGGATCGAATGCCAAGGGAATCAATTCAAGCAACGAGCTTAAGGCTATGGGGAATTTATGTTCTCAATTAAAATGCTATGTCAGCCACCTTCTTTACAAAGTTAAATGTACATAAATGAAAGCATAAGGTCGTACTAATATACCATGAAGAATAAAAGAAAGCGTACCATAGCCCAAGGTGACAACTCCGAGTCATCTTGCACGCTCCGTGAAGCTCTCGCTTGTCGACCGATGAGACATCACTGGTACCTCCCAGCCAACGCCAGGGGTACTCTTCTTCCCCCTTATCCCCCCGAGCTGCAAAGGGGCCACTCACACTAAACCAGGGAACAACTAGCTCCCAGCGTGCCTTGCAAGGCTGAGCTACCACTCCTCACCGAGCTGGGTATCCCAACTCCCACAAGATAAGTCAGTCAAGTCTAAAATTCTGCAGTGTAATGTTACGCATAACCGAGAAGATCCATCCTCCTCCTCCTCCTCCTCCTCCCTCCTTTATATAGAGTTTCTAAGTCAATTCTTTCCCAAATTCCCATTTAATTTATTGTTTAATAATTTAATTTAGAGAAATCCTCCCCATACAAGTGTCACCCATCCCCTTCTTTGCACCAGAAATTAATTTCATTAATTATTTAATCACTCCTATTTCCCTCACCCACCTAAAAACATTCCTATAATCTCTCCTAGGTGTCCCCATATTCCCTTACACATTTTAATGACTTACCCCCTTAATAATTTACTAGTTGAGTTCAATTTAGAAAGTTTTTAAAGGCAAGATTCCTTGCTAAGTTAGTCATTCTGTTTTTTCCTTTTGTTTCCCTTTCTCTTTATGTTTCCCCCTTTTCCCCTTAGTTTCCTAATTCTTTTAAATTTCCCTCTTTCCCTTTTTATCTAAAAATCAAATTAGCGAGTGTAGGAAATTACCTCTTTCCCCTTTTTCTCTTTTTAATTAATAAAATTTTAATTTTTTTTTTTTTTTTTTTTTTTTTTTTTTTTTTTTTTGTTAAAAATGTAATCCCCAAAGTAATTTGAATTTATAAATTAAATGAATGGCTTACCCTTTCTCGTCACATGTTTAATGATGATTATCGATATTATATATATATATATATATATATATATATATATATATATATATATATATATATATATATGTATATATATATATATATATACCACAAGTATCACTTAGACCTAGATTTATTTTCTTAGGTTGGAAGTGACATTTTATTAGGAAATTGTTTTTAAATCTTTCTTATCACATTATTAGTTCTATTTAAAATCTTTCTTATCACATTATTCGTTCTAAGGCCATCTAGGTTTAATCACTTATTAGTTAACAACACGACGTGCCCTTCAGGACACACTAGGTGCTCCAAGGGTGCCACTCGCCTCATTCTGTTTCCCTTACATGACATGCCCTTCAGGATGCACTACGTGCTCCAAGGGTGCCACTCGCCTCATTCCATTTTTCTTGCGCGACATGCTCTTCAGGACACACTACGTGTTCCAAGGGTTCCACTCACCTTATGACTGACTTGGTAGACATCAAAAACCCTTGGAGTCAATAATCTGCTAGGTGATCTTGTGGGATATTAAGGGCCTCTAAGGAATAAGGCCCTTGCCTTATTGCGTGCCCCTTAGAATCATCATGAGCGACTGTCGCAGTCTTACCTCATGACATCGTGGGTCTTCTCGAACTAGGTAATCACTAACCTATAGTTCGAGCCACGGTGAGAGTGCTATTAGGATGTGGCAGGGCTGTTGTCCACACCTCTCCCTCAACGTATCTGGTTATCGTGCGTGACCCCTCTACTCTACATGTGAGTTTGGCAGACAAGCTGTCATCAACCTGCATCATCAACGAATCTTGTCAGAAATAAAATCCATAATCATAACATCTAATCAAATGCACATATGTCATATATACAACAATCAAACCCCAATAGTCCACTCCCTGACTCGATCCAGATTCCAAGGGTTTCATCGATGCCTTTGCATCCTCGAGGTCCAAATCCTGCACACTCAGGAGAATCGAGTTAATAGAACTTGTCTAAGTCAATACAACAAAATAACATATAATCACCTCCATAATGCCTCATAATCATAATCAACGACCAATAGTATAATAATCTAGATCACTTGCAAGCAAGTGTCCTCAAAGAATAAGGTTGCGCAAGAGCGGGATGTTACATCCATGGTATATTGCATTCTATCCTCAATCACACTTCCTCCTTTCCCAGGACTAGTTGTTTTTATACATTTAAGTTTAGATTTCTACATTTTCATATTTGATATATTTTCAAAATTCAATTAATATTTTTGCATGATCAACAAAAATATAGTTTTTCTTGATATTTAAGAAGAGAAGAAAACACTTCAACCAAAGTTAACTCGTGAAAAGGTAACATAAAATTAGGTTTTCTTGATATTTAAGAAGAGAAGAAAACACTTCAACCAAAGTTAACTAGTGAAAAGGTAACATAAAATTAAGTGGTTTTTATAGTTACCCATGAATAAGGATGACAATAACATAGTCATCCTATAAAGAAGTGTCAACTTCATACATGTTGTTAGAATGTCTTTGCTCCAACAACTTTTAAAATTAACATAGATCACATGTTTTGTATATTTAAATTGATTAGGTAATTATTGTATGCCTTTACATAACTCTTGTATCTTGCAGGTTAACATATAGTGTTAAAATTATGAAAAACTTCACGTGGCATTAAAATGTGACGAGTATGATATGTGTCATATCGATCCTTCTTGGACTATAAAATAAAAACTAAACCCTTTACAATTATAAGAGGTTAAACCATTTTTTTTGGATAATTATTTTAAGCAATCAACAACTATGTGTTTCTAATTCTATAGATAAGTTTGTTAGGATATTTAGATACTTAGGAGTTACTTAAGATCAGCTTGGTATAATGCGACTTTAGGTAAAAGTAGTATGCATTTGAATTTTTAGTTATGTAATCTGACGATCATGATATGTTTTAGACATAGAGTGATTTGATGGCTCATATTATGCTTGATCTTAACAACTACATTGATCTGTGGCTTAACACCTGATTGGTCCATGAATTCTATTTAAAGAGCACAGAGTGTAATTTTCCAATGAGATATTGTGAGAAACTCTCTTGTAAAATATTTTTTCTTCTGCATTAATATATTTCCTCAAGTGTAGACATTGACCAAAGGTGTGGGTTGTTTCCCTCTTAGAAGTTTTTAACCATGTAAAACATTGGTGTTATAATCTTTGATTTGGTTGTGTGAAAATTTTATTAAGGTGTTCATCCTATGTGGGAATACCCTGATTTGTTGAACATGGTATCAGAGCCCATTTGAAGACTTGCTCTCGTTGTAGATCAAGATCCTGAACCGGTCTTGTCGCATTTCTGGGTTCTAGTATTTAGATGTATTTCTAGGATGAGAGGAGTGTTCCATTGTATCCAAAGTGCTTCTTTAAATTGGAAACACTTTTAATTTCACTTGAAAAGGTTTACGTTTCCCAAGATATGTCCTTTTTTGTCATATCTAGAGGTATATAGTCTGAATACACCATTTTAAAAAATTACAGAGTTAATATGTCAATTTTATTCTTTTATTCATATTTGCTACTATTTTTAGTCTGCATATGCTCTTTTCAATGTCCTTTGTGTGATCTCGACGAATAAAAATTAGAACATAAAGTGTTTTCTTTTTTGTCTATTCTCTTTGCTTTGTGCTTTATGCGAGCTTCGTAAATCAAAGCCAAAGAGAAAACTTGCATTTTCCTTGTAAAATAACCAAGATGTAACCATATTATTGTTGAGATTGAGAAATTTTTTCTTTTTCGAAATATTGTTTGTTTTTGTGTACAACCATGTTGAAGTTATTTTTCCAGGAAAAGAACAAGGTTTTTTTGGGTAAGCAGACACTTTGAGGAAAAGAGTAAAACAAAACCTTCATCAAATTTGATATATATTTTGCATTAACTCACTTGGTTCAAATTTGCTTTATTTAATAAAAGGTTTTAAGTTAAAGATTCTAATTTTTTAAGTTGTTTTTTGAAAAAGTTCAAGAATCATGAGTTATCTCATAACATTATTGTAAAGTGGATTTCACTTAAATTATAAAAGTGAATCACTATAAAGTAATTTTAATATTATTTTTTTAGACTTACTTTTTGCATGCAATTTAAATTTATAAAGTAACTTAATTGTAAAAATGTTTCTCACTTATTTTATAAAAAATGGTTACTTCATCAATAACTTATTTGTAAAACTAAGATTATAGGCAAAGTTAGAGAAGCAAGATAATTTGTTTTACTCGTCCACCTCATTGTACATCCATCACCACATGGCACTTTGGTTATTGTTTGTATTTTTTTAGACTGACATAACTTTCACATACAAAGTCCATTTTCAATACCATTTTGTTTTTCAAAATGCCTATTTTTCAAGAGCTTTTCATTCATATAATCAATTTAAACTTTTGAATCCATATTATTTGCATATTTTGATATGGCTACTTCAAGTGATCTCTTTCTTACTAGTACTAACTACTTATCATGGAAATCACATATGGGGGGTGTACCATGAAGTAAAGAATTGCACCAGATTACCTTGAGAAAAGAAAATAAAAAAATCCATCGATACCAAAAGGAAAACCAAATGAGATAATAAATATGAGGAGGAACAAGGACTAATCAAAATGTCCATCTCCCATATTTACACTTTCACCTTCAAGGAATTGATGACCCAGATGAATATTGGGGTAAGATAGAAGTCATATTTGGTAAAAAAATGTGATTCAAGCCCACAAGATTGAAAATTAGTTAATGAATTTAAATCCCAATGATTTCCCTTACATTGAATATTATTTATCTAAGTTCAAAACTCTTAGACTTTTACTTAAAGATGATAAAATAGATCTGAAGGATGATCTATGCATATATGCTATTATTGCTAATATTAGTAGTGCATATTTTGTCTTTGTATCTTCCTTTTATTACACCAAAGAAGCTTTAGGGGGTTCTTACCAAGCTCCCACTCTTGATTTGTTTTGTGATTCTTTAATTATAGAGAAAGATAAGATCTTGTAACTTGGATTGATCAACACTACATGTACATCTAACAAAGCCTTAGTGACCCAATATAAAGATAAATCCAAGCATATGAAGAAGCAAAATCCTTGCAACAACAAATAAAAAAAGGTTCCCAAACACTGTCAACAAAATTTTACTCCCAATGGTGACAAATGACCAAAATTAAGTAACAAGATTGAATGAAATTACAGTTTTTATGGGCAAGATGGTCATCTAGAGTTTGAATGTTTTAAATTTATGGAGGCCTTAGAAGCATCAATGAAGAAACACAAAATCAATCTTGAATCTTATTCTTCTAACTCTTCTTCTCATAGACATGCATTTTTTACTTCCGGTTTTTCCTTCATTGCAACATCTACTTCTTCTTCTAATGAGTTTCTTATTGATTTTGGATCATCTTATCATATGGCTAAGGACAACGCCTTTTTTTTTTTAAATTCTCAAGGATTGTAACACCAAACAAATATTTGTTGGTGATGATAGATCTCTTAGTGTTGTAGATTCTTGAACAACCTAGTTAGATGATGACCATTTTAATGATGTATTATGTGTTCCAAGTTTTTCTTACAACCTTCTATCAGTATATCATATCACTCATTTAGATGAAGGTAAAACTGTAGAGTTTTTACCTCACTAAGTTGTAATCAAGGATTTAAAATATCCTAAGCATGTCCTAGCAACTAGAATTGTAGATGATATTACCAAGTTGTACAAATTTGGCAACTTTGGGTCATCATCTTTTCCATTATTTTTGTTTCTCATAATGATGACTTGAGAAAACATTGGCATGAGCAGTTTTGTCATCTAAACTATCGCTCATTGCAACAACTATGAAATAAAAATATGGTGATTGGTCTTCCTCTCATTTCTTGCAGAAATGGTATTTGTGTTAGTTGTGTTCTTGGAAAACATCATTGAGACAATTGTAACATTCCGCTCTTGCGTGCATTGAGCAAAATTATTCTTTGAGGACACTTTCTTGCAAGTGATCCAGATTATTATACTATTGACGGTTTGATTATTATTATGAGATATTATGGATGTGATGATATGTTATTTTGTTGTATTTACATAGACAGGTGCTATTGAATGGGTTCTCCTGAGTGTGCAGGACTTTGGACATTGAGGATGCAGAGGCATCAATGAAACCCCTTGGACTCCAGATCTAGTCAGGGAGTGGACTATTGGGGTTTGAATGTTGTTCATATGACATATGTGCATATGATTAGATGTTATGATGATTGAGTATTATTCCTGACATGATTCATTGATGGATGCAAGCTGACGATAGCTTGCTGAACAGACTCACATGTGGAGTAGAGGGGTCATGCAAGACAACCAGAGACTTTGAGGGAGAGGCGTGGCAACAACCTTGCCACAACCTAGTAGCACTCTCGCCATGGCTCGAACTGTAGGTTAACGATTACCTAGTTCGAGAAGACCCATGATGCCATAAGGGAAGACTGTGACAGTCGCTCACGATGATTCTAAGGGGCACGAAATAAGGCAGGGGCCTTATTCCTTAGAGGCCCTTAGTCTCCCACAAGATGACTTGGCAGAGTATTGACTCCAGGGGTTTGATGTCTACCAAATTCAGTCAAAAGGAGAGTGGCACCCTTGGAGCACGTAGTGCACCTTAAAGGGCACGTCACGCAAGGAAAATGGAAAGAGGTGAGTGGCACCCTTGGAGCATGTAGCGCGTCCTGAAGGGCACGTCACGATTTTAACTGATAAGTGAATAAATCTAGTTGGCCTTAAAATGAACGATGCGATAAGTAAGGTTTAAAAACTATTTTTCCTAATAAAAATGTCGCCCAACTTAGTGAAATTAAAACCTAGGTCTAAGCAGAACATGTGGTCAAAACAAAATAATAATAAATAAACATGTAACAAGAAGGGGGGTAAGAAATTCAAACTTATTTATTAAAGTCAAAATTATAATGGAGGATTAATTTTTAGTTAAAAAGAAAAGAGGGTAAAGGGTTGTCTTATCTACACTTGCTAAATTAATTTTTAATTAAAATGGAAAAAGGGTAAAAGGGTTGTTTTATCTACACTTGCTAAATTGATTTTTTAGTTAAAAAGGAAAAAGGGGGAAACTTAAAAGAAATAGGAAACTTGAAGAAAAAAGGAAACTTAAAGAAAAGAGGAAACATAAGGAAAAAGCTGAATGTCTAACTTAGTAAGGAATCTTGCCTTTAGAACTTTCTAATTATGAACTCAACTAGGAATTAAGTAAGGCATAAGTCATTTAAGAAGTGTAAGGGAATTTTGGGTCACCGAGGAGAGTTTTTAGGAATGCTTTAGGTGGGTGAGGGAAATAGGAATATTTAATTAATTAATAAAATTGATTTTTTGGTGCAACTAGGCAACATGTGTACGGACGAACTTTTTCGAAATTAATTAAATGAAAAAAAAAATTAATGAGAATTTGGGAAACTAATTGATTGAAAACTCTATAAAAAGGATGGAGAAGGAGGAGTAGGGATCTCATCTTTTTGCGTAAAGTTACGCTGCTGAAATTTTACCTTGACTGAACTTTCTCTCGTGGGAGTTGGGATACCCATCTTCGGTAACGAGTGGTAGCTCGACCTTGAGAGGCGATCTGGGCGCTAACATTCTCTGGTATTGTGTGCGTGGCCCCTTTATGGATCGAGGGGCTTAGGGGGAAGAAGATTACCCCTAGCGTTGGATGGGAGTTACTGGTGAGGTCACAACGGTTGGAAAGTGGGAGCTGGATGGAGTGTGCGCAGGACAACGACTTCAGAGCATTCACATTTGGCTAAGGTATGCCTGTTAAAGTTGTTACTTGCAATGAAATTTAAATTACACATGTTTATTTTTTTGTACTCGCTTGAAGATTTCTTTGCCATGAGATTTCTTGCACATGCATTTCTACAGTAATTGTAACCCCCTTGTCGCTTGATTTATTCTGTAAGAACCCTTTCTATACATTGTATCCTTATTTATGAGTTACTGCTTCTTTGCGCATGGCCAGAATGAGCCCAAGACTCAAAACCTTGCCTGCGTTCTTGTATCTCCTGCCTGCATTTTCTTTATTCCTTGATTCTCTTTTATTTCATTATTGTTTCTCCACAGAGAAGATCTGGATGCATATTGTGTTTTTATCTTCTGTCCCTTATCCCTTAAGTTATTAGTCCATGCCTGAGCAGTCGTCCAGGAGCCAAATCGACTGTCATCACTCCAGTTTTTAAAAAACTATAGATTCAAATGCCTTGTTTTCCTGTGCATGGATAATAAGTGAAGGATAAATTTCGCCCAGCTATCTATCCCTTGTTTATCTCTGAGTTTTTATCTGAATGATTAACCTCTAATCTCGGCATTTTATTTTATGCAAATATCTGCATCCTCCCCAAAATATTTACCCCGTGATTCTCTTTTTATAGACAACTTTCACACTACGTTTGCTTGGCGTTTTACACAACATTCCACCAGTTTTTACACAACATTCTGGTTTGGATTTTACTGTTCCTTAGTTTTGGAACCCCTATGGTTAATACACAACAATTTTTCTTGGTGTTGATACACTGCATTATCACATTATACAATGATTTATATGTTAGACCACAATTTATATAAGATATACCACATTTTATATAATGATTCCTAGCGTTTTGACATGGTAAAACATCTGTGTTTTTTGGATAGCATGTTATGCTCTGTGTTTTTGTATAGTGATATTGTTGTTACTCTGCATTCTTTTGGATAGCAATTTAGTTGGGTAGAGATCCATTCTTGTAGAGTTTCATTTTCACTTTTAAATGTATTTACACAATGCCATTGCTGGGCAGAAAGTTATTTGTGTAAAGTTTCATATTTTTACCTTTTAAATATAATTACTCAACAAATTTGATTGACATTGATTTTTTTCTGGACGGTTTTCTTGGCATGTGACACGACACTCACCCCATGATTTTATGGGCATTTACACAACCGTTACACCACGATTTTTGTGGCACATTACCCAGCATTCACACCACTAATTTTGTGGCACATTAGTCGGCATTCACACTAAGATTTTTGTGGCACATCACACAACATTCACATTATGATATCGTGGCATTTACACAGAGATAACTCATCTATGAATGTTAGTACACAACAATTCTATTGGTAGCATCATTGGACAACAATTTTACTGATTGATAGCACATTGATTGACAATAAATATTGACTGTGAATTTATAGTTTGAATGATTGTGTTTTTATACATTGAATGACAACACATTTATACATTGAATGGCAATGATTTTGCACTTGAAGGACAACAAAATTCTGGCTCAGTGTGACTGCGATTGAATGGATGCAGTGTATAGAATTTGACAATGAAGGTATACCTATGTATGTGAGATTATATATATATGCCTACGTTTTTGTCTTTGATATGTCTACGTGTTGGCACAAGGGAATACCTAGGGTTCAACGCTTCAACATCGCACCAAAAAAAACCTAACTACCTTCCCTTTCGGCAACACCTGCGAAGCAGATGAAATCTCACTCGAGGTAGAGGCAAGGGTGGTTGCAGGACTCAGGTGTTTGCAACCTAGCCGGGACACATATATGTGATTATAACACCTTAATAGAGCACTTAACATTCGTTATTCATCAGTATTTAACCTTAGTCTACAACATAGATAAACCCTAATTACAGAGCATCACAGTATTCATCCAGATCTAATATATTCAAGCACTAAGTGTATCAACACATATAAGATCTAGCATCTTATTCACATCTTTAGGCACTAAGCTGTCATACTCATCTAATCATAGATCATTACACTAAGCATAAATCATATGAATAATAAAACATTCATAATGCACAAAGAAACCACAATGCACAAATCAACCACCACACATGATATACGTGGTTCACCCCCAGCCTAGGGCTACGTCCACCAACTCTTCTTCTCTTTATTGTCTTCTGTCAATCTCCTACATGCATAGAACCATAAGATCCTAATCCGCATAGGACAAGAGATCCGCACACTTTGCTAGATCCTCCTTACTCGAGCTAGGTCACAACACAAAGCCTTTACACAGTCTCTTACAGTCACTTGCACTTAGCTCTGCAAATTCTCAACATAGCATGCACAAAGCATTTACAATTTTCACTTAGCACTTAGCACTTAGTAAGGTAGCAAGCCCCTCTTTACATCGCCTAGACATCTATTTATACATTACAAAAGGCCTAAACATGGGTAAACCCATGGGATCACATCCCCATACCCGTTACATAGCCCAAAACCAAAAAACCCCTAAAAAAGGGGCCGAGATCCCGTGATCTCCGCTTCGACTTGCGCTCCGCCTCTGACAGCCTGTCGAAGTCCCAAAATAGGTCAAACATGACCAAGGATCCTCAAAACTTGGTCAAGGGAAAATAAACCCCCAACACTCACCTGTGACTCATCCCGAGTCACTCTGATCTGGGTAGCTCTGCCTCAAAAGCCTCGATCTTGGCTCGAGCTGCTCCAACCTGTTGCTGCACCAAGGCCTCCTACTCAAAGAACTCTTGGATAACTGCTTCATTGACAGGTCCCTCTAAGCATTATTCTACTGCAGTGACTACGATTTCCAGTTCTTCTCCTCGACCTTCAATCTCCTTGAACAGTTGGCAAGCCTCATCCTAAATTGGTTGGAACCTCTAAGTCACTTCCATGACTTTTCTCTGAATGGTGTGGACCTACTGTTGAGCAGTACATTGTTCTTGGGATCTCTTCATCCTTTTAACTGCTAGCAGAGGTTTCAAATGCACCTGTACTATCTCTTCTTGTTTCTTTGCCTCCTGGAGTTATGACTCCAGTGTCTTCAGTTCAGGGTCTTTATTAAGTCTGCTCACTTCTACTGCTAATATATTTACATTACAAAGCTAATTCTCTGATCCTCTCAAGTGCGCTCTGGGCAATGGGTTCTCTTTGGTCTTGCATCTCCTATGGAGTGCTTAGCATTGTTTGTAGCTCTAGATCTGCGATTTTCTGTTGAATTTGTTGGATGGCTTCATCAAGCTATGCTACTTGATGTTCCACTAGGTCTTCCTCTTTTTACTCTAAGCCTGTCACAGAGCGAAGTGCTCTGTTGATGGCTTCTTTTACTCCAACCTGCTCTATGAGCAACTGTTCCTTCTCTTTTTGGATCTGCTCTTTCTCCTTGTCGAACTTCATTTGGAGGTTATTCTTCTCCTGTTGTGCAACTCGATGTTTCTCTATCACTTCCTCTTATGCTTGTTTTATGGCCACTGTGGCATATTCTTTTTCTTCTTTTGCACAACGAAGACGAGCTTTGGTTGCATCATCTATTCTGCGGAGTTGGGTAAGCTCATATCCCAACTCTGGTTCTTCTGATGGTGGGGGGCGGTGGACACTGTACGGCTGGAGTGAAGGGCCTGTTGTACCCCTCTGAGTTCTGCCTCAATCCTATCATATATGGCTTCTTGTTTGGCTTCAGTGTTCTACAAGAGGTCTTGCGATGTGTCTGATACGACTGCGATGATGAAGTCAAAGTCATCGAGCATGATTACAGTCTGCAGCTTAGTCTTAGTAGCTTTGGACTTCTTCCAGGAAGTAGGTTTCATGGGGGAAACCTTCCTTTTCTTGGAGGGATCAGTCTCATCAACAAGATCCATAGGTGGTGTTACTTCACCTTGCTTCTGCTGATCTTATTTTCCATTGGTCTCTTCTTTATCTACTTCGTCATCACCTCCTCATCCAGGTGATTCTGAAGTGGTTTATTTTGAGGAACTGCTTAGTTGCTGGACCTCTTTGGTCTTTTTCCTTATGCTATTTCTAGGTGTATCATGTGCTTCGCGAGTGGTCTCCAGGCTTCCTATTTGTTCAGGGTCAGACGGTTCTGCGGGGTCAACAGGGATACGGAGTTTTGTAGGGCAGTCCTTGGTTATCTCTTCTAGGTCCTCCTCTATGACCTTATAGTATGACTGAAGCTCTTCTTTACTCTCGTCTGCGCACATAGTGATGGAGATAAAGTGTTGATCTACGTGGAACATCATAAGGGGTCTGAACTGGTGCATGGAATTTGATGTCATATGAGGGACAACTTTAATAGCCCTATTTCATTGGAGATAGTATGTATGGAATACCACGTTCAACTGCCATTGTTTCCCCATATCGCTCGAGTACCAGAGCGTGGTGAACTTCACAATGAGCAGCTTAGATGGTTCAATGTCCAGGAAGGTCGCACCTTCTGGCATCTCCCAAGAAGTAAACACAATGAGAATCAATAGCCAACTAAAGTGGAACTCATAGCCCTTATCCTGAGCTTCGCGGCAATCTAATTCTAACTGGTTGACTAAGTATTTCTCCCATTTCATCTGGAGTCCTTCCACGCATTTTCCAGCAAGGTCAACAACGAACCTTGTGACCTGCGTAGGTCTGTTCTTTCTCATTAGATTTCCTGCGATCAATTGGCAGACTAAGCACATTGCACCATTCTGGATGGAGGAGACCTTGTAGCCTCGCGTCCCCTTTTCTACATCGCCATATGTGTCTTTAATCCTCTATGATAGTGTTAGGAACCAAATATCAATATAGCATAGAAAAACCTCAAAATAATTACTCAATGCCTTGAAAAAGAGAGAAATTCATATAATAAGCCTCTTCGAGGGGGCAACCTCCTTATGCCCACATAAATGTTCAATCACAAGATGATTCAAAATGAAAATGTCTCCTTGGTATATATAGGAGACTAGGAGGTATAATTACAACTAATGGCCTAAAGCCGACATAAATAAAATAACATTACTAATATAATATGCCCCAATTAAGGGGTAATGAGTCACTATTTAGGGCTTAACATGCCCCTCCCCTTGAGACAAGTGTTGTCTGCAACGCTTGAGTAACTCTGGATGCTTATTTATAAAAGACTCATCTTCCCAAGTAGAATCTTCAGCCGGTAGTTTCCTCCATTTAATGAGATACTCTGAAATGGATCTATTCCTCAACTGGCGAATTCTTGTGTCAGTGATGGCTTCAGGATCCAATATGATTTTTCCTTCCTCGACAAGTTCTAGCAATATAGTTTGAACTAGGAACTTGTCACCTATAACCTTATT
>SNQJ01S0030638.1:69257-83579 GCA_010110895.2 Picea sitchensis | reverse complement strand
GTAGAAGTTCCCTTTTTGGGTGGCATGTTGGCCAAGTATCACTTTTGAGCCTTGATTTTGAGGTGGTTCTGCTAGACAATCTTTCTTTAGTTGTATCTCCAAAGTTTCGGCCCTTCTGGGTATGATTTTTTTTTTTTTTGTAGTTCTCTGATATTTCTTCTCTGAAATTCCACAAGGCTGATCACAATTGGATGTGCCAAGTGGAATTTATGGTAAATTCCCCACAACTTGTTGATTTTTAGCCTTTCCAAGAGATCTCCCTTGTATAGCGTGCCCCACACAAAATAATTGATATAAAATTCCGAAACTTGTACCAGAGATACTATGGACTGTCCACTATCCAATGAAACCAATATCACTCAATTTGGATACTCTAGGAATATGTTATGATCATTTTACCTAGAAAACCTGCTTGAGACTAGTCAATAGGACTAGTCAAATACCCTATCTTCCACAGGGTTTATATACAAATGTAAGATGACCCAGAAGCTGAATTTTTTACCAAAGATATATTTCTAATTTATGTGAATAGCCTCCAAAATTCAAGGTCTGAAACATTACAGAAATTTTTTTATAGTGAAAATTCCGCAATGACTCATTTCAGGATGATTGCAGAACCCTATCTTGCACAGGCTATATCTCCGAAATTATCAAGCCTCAGGAGCTGAAATTTTAACCCAACATACCTTGATCCGTCTACTAAATATCCTCCAAGAAATTCCTTCTGAAACATTGTAGAAAACAAGTTATAGCGAAAATTCCAAGGTGTCTCAGATGTAGCAGCGAAACCCCAAGACCTTGAGATCTGATACCATATGTTAGGAACCAAATATAAATATAGCATAGAAAAACCTCAAAATAAGTAATGAATGCCTTGAAAAAGAGAGAAATTCATATAATAAGCCTCTTCGATGGGGCAACCTCCTTATGCCCACATAAATGTTCAATAACAAGATGATTCAAAATGAAAATGTCTCCTTGGTATATATAGGAGACTAGGAGGTATAATTACAACTAATGGTCTAAAGCCGACATAAATAAAATAAAATTATTAATATAATATGCCCCAATTAAGGGGTAATGAGCCACTATTTAGGGCTTAACAGACAGTTCGTGGTCTGCAACCTTCCCTGGGTAAAATTCTTGAGGGTCAGGTCCCTGCATGCTCAATCCGGTGATCATGTGGATCAGCGCCAGATCGACGGTGATGCCTCTATATAGACACATATAGCCGGAATGGAAGCACAAAAAAAAGATATTAACATATGTGTTAACCTCCTAGTGCCTTCCAAAGTGCGGTATCTTCATTACATTCAGGACACTTGACTGCACGAGGTGCATAGTCCATGGTTGGGGGATTATCCTTGAGTTCTTCCCCTTCATCCTAGTCAAATACTTGTGAGGAGAAAGCATACTATGGTTTTGGCGATCCCCTAGGTTGAAGTTGTTGAATTTTAATGCCATGATCTTATCCAGCTGTGGTCAAACTTTACGTATCCCCTTCGGGAGGTACGCAGTAACAAGAATGTAATAGAAGTCTTTGGGGACACTGTCACGACTCACCACACCGACTGGAGGCAAGATGTAGTAGGGAATGATAGTCGGGATTAAATTCGCGTTTGCCAAGTCATCTCGATGCTTGGTTTTTTTCTCAGCTGCAGGTCGGGATGGTCTAGATCCATGAGCAGTTGACGAAGAGGCTTGCACTCCTCTCATAGATGAAGCTTGAATTCCCACAAACATTACTTTTTTGGTCATTAAATTGATTAGAACTTATTCAACCGACTTCTCTATGGCGTTGATTTCGTCCGACATGCACGATCAAGATCGGATAACTCAGTTTTATGAATGAATGCTCAATGCAAGAGAACATGTGTCGATCTCAGTAAACATTGTGCGGTAGCAATGAGTTGGCTCATATACAATTTGAAAAAGTGTTCTCAGTGTAATAGTTGATGGACTAAGTAGACAACATGGTAACAGATCTCTCCAATGGGCGAGAAGCCTTCATCAATGTAGTTTTATCCATTACAACGCGGTCCCAATGGCATGATGGTGAGATTTTTGGTTATAACTGATGTTCTAACTATTCGGGAGTGTCGGTCTAATGGTCATAATGCCTACAATGGTTATATCGCTCTGTCGTGGCGAAGTGACATTTTGCATTGTTCTGATATCCTGACAAAGTTCCAGTTTTGCAAACTTTCCTTCTGCAAAGTTCCCTCTAGAGTCTCCTACAACTTTTCTAGCTTTGCTCTCTTCTTACTGATCTTTCTAGCCTTCTTCCCTGTGATCTGTGTCTTGGTATTCCTCTTTCCATTCTGATTCTTATCTGTACTCAACATAGTAACTTTGCACTATTGATATTCTTTCATAGGGTTAGAGAGTAGTACTTCTTCTTTGTTTGGTGTAGGTGTTCTATTCTCATGTACAAACATATATTGTAAGTCTTTCTGGGTTCTTTCATCTTCAACATCCGGATTGCCAGTCCTCAGTAGCTTCGAATGGTCCTCTTATTATTTCAGTAAGTGTGTTATTCTCTTACTCATGAAGTCTCTTAGTCCTTGCTTCTTCTATTCTAGGGATTCCTCTTCTTTTCTTCTAGTTTGATCCTTCTCAATCCAGGTTTTTCCTAGTAACATAGCAAATGGGGTGCTTCTCTCAATAAGTTTAACAACCTAAAAATATTTCTCTGTCGAAGTTCCATGAGCACTCATAGATATCTGAGTGAGTCTTCCACATAGGGTTATTAGATTTCCTCTAAATAATCCTATTTCTCCCAATGAAGGAATCATAGCAGGCTTTCCTAAAATTTCTCGGGTTTTTTCTATTGTGATATTCACTTGTGTTTCCTCATCCAAAACACATTCAATGTTGAATTCTCCTATTCTTTTTTCTATGCATCCTTTTTCTTTGAAGATCTCTGATAAGATGATATTTCTGTGATCATTCAGAGTTTCTTTCATTTGTAGTAATACATTCTTTGATTCTTTCTGGGGTTCTTCCATGGTCTCAGTTGCTTGACCTTTCTTAGGGTTTTCTTGTCTTGTATTCACTCTTTCAAGATTAGTAATCATTCTAGGGTAATCCAAAACTTCATGATCCATATCTTTATGCAACTGTAACAAAGGGTTAATCCTCTTTTTATTTTAAATGATCCCCATTCTTTCCTATACTGCGCACTAGGATCATAGTAGTTAACTTGCAAAAAATTCTTTCTAGGATCCTGCATCCATTTGTTAGTCCAAACATTCTTTCTATGCATAGGGATAACATATCTTTCACTATTCTGATCAGATCTACTCATATGAAATCTTCTTTCTTCTAGTTGTGCCCTAGTTTTCAATCTAGGACAAAATTTATCAAACATACCTAGATCCATACTTTTGAAACAAAAATTTCCACTTATCTTACCTTTTCAATAAAAAAATTTCACTGTTCTTACCTTTATCAGAGCACAAATCTTTAAGATCTTACCTCTTTTATTCAAATCTAACTTCTCTTCTTAGCACACAGCTTCACAAGTCAAGTAGAATACTACGCACTAGGGAAATATATCTACACACAGAGCTTTTTCTTTTCTTCAGTTCCCAGAAATCACATATTCAGGTTAGATCTTCACATAGAGATTCATTTTCTTCAGTTCCCAGCAATCACAGTTTCAGGTCAGATCTTCGCACAAAGCTTCATTTTCTTTAGTTCCCAGCAATCACAGTTTCAGGTCCTGGCAACAGAATCATTTTTTGGAACAAGGGCAGACCTACGGTTCAACACTTCAACAACACACCAACAAAACCCTAACTACCTTCCCTTTTGGCAACACCTGCGAAGAAGATGAAGTCTCACTCGAGGTAGAGGCAGGGGTGGTTGTAGGACTAAGGTGTCTGCAACCTAGCTGGGACACATATTTGTGATTATAACACCTTAATAGAGCACTTAGAAGTCATTATTCATTAGTATTTAACCTTATTCTACAGTGTAGATAAACCCTAATTATAGATCATCATAGTATTCATCCAGATCTAATATATTCAAGCACTAAGCATATCAACACAGATCAGATCTAGCATCTTATTCACATCATTAGGCACTAAGTTGTCATATTCATCTAAGCATAGATCATTACACTAACAATAATTCATATGAATAATAAAACATTCATAATGCACAAAGCAACCGCAACACAAGATATACGTGGTTCACCCCCAGCCTGGGGCTACATCCACCAAATCTTCTTCTCTTTATTGTATTATGTCAGTCTCCTACATGCACAGAGCCATAATATCCTACTTTGCATAAGACATGAGATCCATGTACTTCACTAGATCCTCCTTCCCCGAGCTAGGTCACAACACAAATCCTTTACACGGTCTCTTATAGTCACTTGCACTTAGCTCTGCAAGTTCTCGACATAGCATGCACAAAGAATTTACAATTTGTACTTATCACTTAGCACTTATCAAGGTACCAAGCCCCTCTTTACATCGCCTAGACATCTATTTATACATTAAAAAAGGCATAAACATGGGTAAGCCCATGGGCCGACATCCCCATACCCATTACATAGCCCAAAACCCAAAAATCCCTAAACAAGGGGCCGAGATCCGGTGATCTTCGCTTTGACTTGCACTCCACCTTTGATAGCTTGTCAAAGTCCCAAAATAGGTCAAACATGACCAAGGATCCTCAAAACTTGGTCAAGGGCCAACACTGCGTCTTTAATGATAGGCCTGCATTCATTTTAATATATAGTGACTGCAAATTTAAAAATTATTGACAACGCTTTTATATTTAATGTGTGATAGAGATATAATGATAACGATTTTAGTGACAACGACCTTATATTTCATGTGTGGCAGAGATATAGTTATAGCGACTTTACTGACAACGATCCTGTACATATTATACAACGAACCTATACATTCTCTATACAATGAATCTACATCTATCTATTACACAGTGAATATATATATTACACAACAATATATATCCATATATTACACAACGAATGTATATATTACACAACGATATATATTTACACAGTGAATTTAATATTTAAATGACAACAACATCATTATTTAACTCTGCGATTCATATAATTAAATGACATCATTATCATTTATTTACTCTGTGATTTCATATATTTAAATGACAACATTATCATTTATTTACTCTTCGATTTCATATATTTTTAAATGACAGCTATATCATATATTTAACTCAGCAATATAATACATTTAATAGACAACAATAAATGCTAGACAACCAATAATAATAGATAACAATATATCTGTTAGACATCGATATCAATGTTATACTGCCACCTATTAATAGATAGAGATTTTACAGTTAGACTGCGTTATCATTGTTAGACATAGATTTATTGATAGACAACAATATGGATATGCCAATTATCTTGATCTAAGGCATGTATGCTTGCAATAGAATTTGTTGCACCAAGAATTTAATGTGATGTATAATGGTTACAGTAGTCAGATTTCCCTTGCGTCTTGTCGAATTTTTTCTTGGGAGCACGGGTATAGTCTTCATGTATTTGACAAATGATTTAGTCTCCTAGCGCGAGGGGTTTAGCTTGGGTTAAATTTCTAGATATGTTATGCTGCGCCATGGTTATTGTCACGCCTATCGCCTTGTGACAACATAATTCCTAATGAGGGGATCATTGCATGCCTTGATGGATAAATGCGAATAATAACCTGGTCGGAGTCTTGGCTTCCCGATGTGGTCATTTGTTCGTTGTATTTGATGTTGGTACTTGGTTCTGTAACGCATCAATGCATTTTGGTTTTGCACGTCATAGATTTTTTCTAGTTATTGGTCGTCAATTCATTGTGTCAGGTTGTTGACGTTGTCCTTTAGCTTGTAGGCGTTGTCTTGCTTGTGTCGGGTGGGTATTCATTTTTATCTGTCTATTGATTATTGCATGTTTCGTAAAGTTGCATGATGCGCTAGTATGTTGAGTCATTGTTGTATGGTTCTTGATCTACGTGTTTTATGTTCGTCGTCAAGTTGTGTTGTTTAACTATTGTCGTCGATTTCCTTCCTTCTTAAATAAAACAAAAACAAAAAAAAAATCGTTTTTGCATCACATTGCATGTAGTTGTAATGATGGGGTTGTTACATATGGTATCAGAGCCGGTTCGACCCGGGAATTGGAATCACTACGGATTTTATTGATTTGATTTTTTATTATAAGTTTTATAACTAAATTGATTTGTATTCATGTAGGTAATCATGGTTAGAGGATGCCACAGAGGTAGACGACGAGATGCTAGGGGAGGAGGCGCGACGCCCCCAATAGCATCCACGCCTAAGGGGTCTAACCCCTAGGGAGACGAATAGGTTATCGGGCAGGAACATATAGATGTGGGTGATGTGGTTGGGCTGATGAGGTCTTTTCAGCAGATGCCTAAGGCATTGATCAGCCGTTTGGATGGAGATGAGGCCAGGGCATCAACACCCCTTGAGGGTTCACCACGCACTCTAGTCAGTACTAATAGCATTCACTGCGAACTCGAGAAGGTAAAATTTCCTGAGTTATTTGGTGCCCCAGACGGTGCAGCCACCGGGGCATGGTTGGATAATATGTCGATGTGCTTTTCACTTTGCTAATATACCTCCAACATGAAGGTTCACATGACGATATTTCAACTGAAGGAGAGCGCTCTTCTATGGTGGAAGGCACTCATGCTGCAATTGAACATGGTCGTCGAAGACATGTCATGGGAACTATTCAAGGAATGGTTCCGAGAGAGGTATCTATCAGAGGAATTCATTGAGCGTCAACTCAACGAATTCAACACCATGCGGCAGGGCAGCCATATGGTTCCCGAGTACGAGGCCCATATGCTCCACACCTGAATACCGAGAAACTTAAGGTCAACAGTTTCTTGTTTGGCCTTAATGTCAGCATTCATGCAAAGGTTAGGATTTTGATGCCTCGGACCTTGCATGATGTTGTCCAGAAGGCCCTCATAGTAGAGGAGGAGCTTATCAGCGGGGTTCAAAGAAGGACTCCAACAAGACTAGTAGGGAAGGTGTCATCTGGTGCACAACAGCATCAGACACTAGCTAGACTTACGCCAGGATATCGTGGCTTCTAGAGAGGATCCACATTCACTACACCTCGACGACCAACACTGCAGCAGCAGACTCCTTACCGAGGACCACATCATCAACAACAATGTCGAACGCAGGAACAACAGTTTAGGCATATTCAACATAATGGAACAGGATTCCAGGTTGGTGGGACGTCAACTTCTACTTTAGCTACCAAGAGTACTGGACCGAATAAAGGGTGTTGGACATGTGGGGATCCACATTACTAGCGCGACTGCCCAGTGGAGAGGACTATACCATCTGGATCAGCCGAACCCACTACCGTGGGAGATTTGGGCAAGGCCCATCAGATTCATGCAATGGTGAATAACTGTCAGGAAGAGCACCATTCGACTGTGCTTGAGACGTCAGGTACCGTCACTGACCAGACCCTTAATATTTTGATAGATCTAGGTGCTACAGATATTTTCATTTCTGGGGCAATGTTGAAAATAATTAAGGTAAAGGTAGTCGAACATGATGAGTTTAGCTTTGTAGAAATAGATTCACGAGCCAAACTAAAGGTTGGAGAGAAGGTTACGGGCTGTAGCCTTAACCTGAGAGAGTTTGTCACTAGGTCCAACCTGTAAGTCATGATCTTAGGATCTTATGACATCATGATCAATATGGACTAGTTGGAATCACATGAGGCGATACTCAACTGTAAGATGAAACAGATAAGCTTAGTCGATGATGAGGGACAAAGACGCGTGATTGTAGGTCAGAACCAGGGAGTTTCCCTGAGGTTCATCTCTTCCTTGTAGCTACGGAAGAGCATGCACAAGGGATGTAAGATTTATGTGATCCTTGCCTTAAATGAGAAGGGAGTAGCGGAAGGTCTAGACCACCTTCCGGTGGTGAGAGTTTGCGGACGTCTTCCCGAAGGAGTTACCTAGGATGCCGCCGGAGAGGGAATTGGAATTTACCATCGACCTAAAAACAAGAATTGAACCGATAGCAAGAACGCCTTATCGGATGTCGACCCCGGAGTTACAGGATTTGAGAATGCAACTGAAGAATTTGTTGGACCTAGGACTTATACGTCCAAGTGTGTCACCATGGGGTGCATCTGTTATATTCATATGAAAGAAGGATGGGTTGTGGAGACTCTGCATTGACTACCGTCAATTGAACAAGGCAACGATCAAGAATCAATATTTGTGAAGGATTGATGATCTATTTGATCAGATGAAGGGTGCGACTGTGTTTTCAAAGATCGACTTGAGATCAGGGTATCACTAGTTACAGATCAAGGAGGATGACGTCCCTAAGACCTCCTTTACGACAAGGTTTGGACATTATGAGTTTATTGTCTTACTTTTTGGACTGACAAACACCCATGGGGTATTTATGAGTTTGATGAACGGGGTGTTTCGTGAATACTTGGAAAAAATCGTCCAAGTATTCATTGATGATATTTTGACTTTCTCTCGGACATTGGAATAGCATGATGGGCACTTGCGCTTGGTACTACAGTTTCTGCGAGAGAACAAATTGTATGGGAAATTTTCTAAATGCTCATTTTATCAATCGAAGATTCACTACTTAGGGCATGTCATCTCCAATGAAGGTATTGCTGTGGATCCAACAAAGGTCAAGGCTATTATGGAATGGCTTGTGCTGATGAATGTCCCCGAAGTGTGTAGCTTCATGGGTTTAGCGGGATACTTTTGATGGTTCATCGAGGGTTTTTTGAAGATAGCAAATCCGATTGCGGAATTGCAAAAGAATAACAAGAAGTTTTTTTGGACCGAGAAATGTGCACAACATTTTAGAGGCTCAAGGAGTTGTTGACGACAACACCAATACTAAAGGTTCCTGATGTGGATGCAAACTTCTTGGCATGCACTGACGCATCCAAGGAAGCCTTAGGTGGAGTCTTGATGCAAGATGGTTGAGTGATCTCTTACATCTCGATAAAGTTGAGACGAAATGAGGAGAACTATGCAATGCACGATTTCAAGTTGTTAGCCATTGTTTATGCCTTGAGAGTTTGGAGAAACTACCTTATTGGATGGAAATTCGAACTAAAAACGAACCACTATGGACCACAACACATCTTTACACAAAGTGACTTGAACGTGTGACAACGACGTTGGTCAGAATTGCTTAGTGAGTATGATTTCGAGATTACTTACATAAAAGGTACAGTGAACAGAGTGGCAGATGAGTTGAGTCAGAGACCACACATATTTTTGGTGATGCGTCTTTAGATGAATCTATGTGAAAATATTCTAACTTTACAACACGACGATGATTGGTACAAGGAGGCCAATGATTTTATTAGACAGAACACAATGATGGTACCAAGATTTGAAGGATTTACGTTTGACGATGATGGATTATTGATATTTAAAAATCAAATTTACATACCTCCCAACGACGGGATTAGGAGTTTGATCCTAAATGAGGCTCATAGAGAAGTGTATATGGCTCATCCTAGAGTCACGAAGATGAGGGAAGACCTTAAACCCTTATTCTTCTGGAAAGGAATGAAGGCAGACATAGTCAACTATGTGGCAAGATGTCTAGAATGTCATTAGGTGAAGGCTGAACATAGACATCTGGTAGGATTACTTCAGCCACTCACAATTCCAGATTCAAAATGGGAGGTCATTTCGATGGATTTCATTGTTGGATTTCCATTGACGGCAAGGAGACACGACTTGATTTTTGTGGTAGTCGACACTCTGACGAAGAGTGATCATTTTATTTCTGTGCATACGACGTATCAGGCACCTCACATAGCTAGAGTTTTCATCAGTGATATTGTGAGGCTGCATGGCATGTCTAAGAGGATTATATCCGATCGAGGATCAATGTTTACTGGACGATTTTGGACTAGTTTCCAAGAGGCCTTGGGAACCCAACTTAAATTTAGTACCGCGTATCACCCGGAGACCGATGGGCAAATGGAATGAACACACCAAATCTTGGAGGACATGTTGCATATGTATGTGATGGACCAACATAAGAGTTGGGAAGAATTCTTTCCATTGGTAGAATTCGCATATAACAACAGTTATCAAAGCACCATTAAGATGGCGCCTTTCGCGTTTCTTTACGGGCGACCTTGTCGAACGCCTCTAAGTTGGGATTGGCTTGAGGATAGGGTCTTGGTGGGACCATAAGTGATCCAATAAATGGAAGATCAAATGAAAACAATAATACAAAGGATCAAGGAAGTGCAGGACCGAGAGAAGAGTTATGTCGATGCGCATCGTGTTGACTGTAGTTACGAAGTTAGTGATCGACTCTTCTTGCATGTGAAACCACATAAGAGTTCAATAAATTTTGGAAGGGGTGCTAAAATCTCTCCTAGATTCATGGGACCTTTCAATATTGTGGAAAGGAAGGGGCTCGTGGCCTATTGACTATCCTTTCCTGATTCTTTGAGGCGCATGCATGATGTTTTTCATGTATCTATTATGAGACATTATATTAGTGATCCTACACATGTTATTGACATGAGTTCCTTGAAGGTATCTGACAAGGGTGTGCTCACGACTGAACCAATCCGCATCTTGGACCATCACATTCGACAACTACAACGTCGAACAATAGATCAGGTCAAGGTCCAGTGGGACAACTATAGTCCTCACTTGATGACCTGGGAGGACGCATATGATATGTGTCAATAGTTTCCATTTTTGTTTGATAGATAGACTTATGGTACGTTGATACACTTTATTTCAGCACCTATATACTGTGAAACTTCGAGACAAAGTTTAAACCAAGAGGGGGTGTACGAAACATCCCGCTCTTGCGTGCAATGAGTAAACTTATTCTTTGAGGACACTTTCTTGTAAGTGATCCATATTATTATACTATTGACCGTTTGATTATGATTATGAGATATTGTGGATGTGATGATATGTTATTTTGTTGTATTTACATAGACAAGTGCTATTGACTGGGTTCTCCTGAGTGTGCAGGACTTTGGACATTCAGGATGAAGAGGCATTGATGAAACCCCTCAGACTCTAGAGCGAGTCGGGGAGTGGACTATTGGGGTTTGAATGTTGTTCATATGACATATGTGAATATGATTAAATGTTATGATGACTGATTATTATTGCTGACATGATTTGTTGATGGATGAAGGATGACGATAACTTGCCGACCAGACTCACATGTGGAGTACAGGGGTCACGCAGGAAAACCAGAGACTTTGAGGGAGAGGTGTGGCAGCAGTCTTGCCACAACCTACTAGCACTCATGTCATGGCTCAAACTATAGGTTAACAATTACCTAATTTGAGAAGACCCACGATGCCGTGAGGGAAGACTGTGACAGTGGCTCACGATGATTCTATAGGGTGTGCAATGAGGCAGGGGCCTTATTCCTTAGAGGCCCTTAGTCTCCCACAATATCACCTAGCAGAGTATTGACTCTAGGGGTTTGACGTCTTCCAAAGTCAGTCAAGAGGTGAGTGGTACCCTTAGAGAACGTAGTGCGTCTTGAAGGGCATGTTGCCCAAGGAAAACAAAAAGAGGCGAGTGGCACCCTTGCAGCACGTAGTGTATCCTGACAGGCACATCACGATTTTAAATGATAAGTGAATAAACCTAGTCGGCCTTAAAATGAACGATGTGATAAGTAAGGTTTAAAAACAATTTTTCCTAATAAAAATGTCGCCCAGCTTAGTGAAATTAAAACCTAGGTCTAAGTAGAACATGTGGTCAAAAAATAATAATAATAAATAAACATGTAACAAGAAGGGGGGGGGGTAAGAAATTCAAACTTATTTATTAAGGTCAAAATTATAATGGAGGATTAATTTTTAGTTAAAAATAAAAGAGGGTAAAGGGTTGTATTATCAGCACTTGCTAAATTAATTTTTAATTAAAACGGAAAAAGGGTAAAAGGGTTGTTTTATCTAGACTTGCTAAATTGATTTTTTAGTTAAAAAGGAAAAAGGGGGGAGCTTAAAAGAAATAAAAAACTTAAAGAAAAAGGGAAACTTAAAGAAAAGGGGAAATGTAAGGAAAGAGTTGAATGTCTAACTTAGTAAGGAATCTTGCCTTTAGAACTTTCTAATTATGAACTCAACTAGGAATTAAGTAAGGCGTAAGTCATTTAAGAAGAGTAAGGGAATTTTGGGACACTGAGGAGTGTTTTTAGGAATTCTTTAGGTGGGTGAGGGAAATAGGAATATTTAATTAATTAATAAAATTGATTTTATGGTGCAACTAGGGGATCGGGCGACATGTGTATGGGCCAGCTTTTTCGAAATTAATTAAATGAAAAAGGAATTTAATGAGAATTTGGGAAACTAATTACTTGAAAACTTTATAAAAAGGATGGATAAGGAGGAGTAGGGATCTCATCTTTTTGCGTAAAGTTACGCAACTGAAATTTTACCTTGACTGAACTTTCTTTTGTGGGAGTTGGGATACCCAGCTCGGGTAATGAGTGGTAACTCGAACTTGTGAGGCAAGCTGGGTGCTAGCATTCTCTGGTATTGTGTTCGTGGACCCTTTATGGCTCAGGGGGCTCAGGGGGAAGAAGAGTACCCTTAGCGTTGGCTGGGAGGCACCGATGAGGTCACATCGGTTAGCAAGCAGGAGTTGGACGGAGTGCGTGCGGGACAACGACTTCGAAGCATTCACATTTGGCTATGCTACTCCTATTAAAGTTGTTACTTGCAATGGAATTTAAATTACACATGTTTATTTTTCTGTACTCAATTGAATATTTCTTTGCCATGAGATTTGTTGCACATGCATTTCTACGGTAATTGTAACCCCCTTGTCGCTTGATTTATTCTGTAAGAACCCTTGCTATCCATTGTATCCTTATTTATGAGTTAGTTCTTCATTGCGCAATGCTGGAATGAGCCCTAGACCCAAAACCTTGCCCGCATTCTTGTATCTTCTGCCTGCGTTTTCTTTATTCCTTGATTGCTCTTTTATTTCATTATTGTTTCTCCACGAAGAAGATTTGGATGGATATTGTGTTTTTATCTTCTGTCCCTTTTCTTTTAAGTTATTAGTTCGTGCCTGAGCAATCGACTAGGAGATGAATCAAAGGTCATCACTCCGGTGTTTAAAGACCTATAGATTCAAATGCCTTTCTTTCTTGTGCATGGATAATAAGTGAAGGATAAATTTCTCCCAACTATCTATCCCTTACTTATCTCTGCATTTTTCTCTGAATGATTAACCTCTGATCTCAGCATTTTCTTTTATGCAATTATCTGCGTCCTCCCCAAATTTTTTATCTTGCGATTCTCTTTTTATAGACAACTTTCACACCACGTTTGCTTGGTATTTTACACAGCCTTCCACCAATTTTTACACAACATTCTAGTTTGGATTTTACTGTTACTTAGTTTTTGATCCTTATGGTTAATACACAATGATTTTTCTTGGCGTTGATACACTGCATTATCACATTATACAACAATTTATATGTTAGACCCTAATTTGTATAATATAGACCGCATTTTATATAATGATTCCCAACGTTTTGAAATGGTAAAACATCTGTGTTTTTTGGATAGCATGTTATGCTCTGCATTTTTGTATAGCGATATTGTTGTTACTCTGCATTTTTTTGGATAGCGATTTAGCTGGGCAGAGATCCATTCTTGTAGAGTTTTATTTTCACTTTTAAATGTATTTACACAGTGCCTTTCCTGGGCAGAGAGTTATTTGTGTAAAGTTTCAAATTTTTCCCTTTTAAATATAATTACTCAGCGAATTTGATTGACATCGATTTTATTTCTGGATGGTTTTCTTTGCATGTGACACATTACTCTCCCCACAATTTTCTAGGCATTTACATAGCAGTTACACCATGATTTTCATGGCACATTACCCAACATTCACACCACTAATTTCATGGCACATTACTCAACATTCACACTAATATTTTTGTGGCACATCACACAACATTTACATTATGATATTAGTGGCATTTACATAGAGATAACTCATCTGTGAATGTTAATACAAATCAATTCTATTGGTAGCATCATTGGAAAACGATTTTATAGATTTATAGCACATTGATTGACAATAAATATTGACTACGAATTTATACTTTGAATGACTGCGTTTTTATACATTGAATGACAACAAGTTTACACATTGAATGGAAACGATTTTCCACTTTAAGGATAGTGAAATTGTGGCTGAGTGTGAATGTGATTGAATGGTTGCAGTGTATAGAATTTGACAGCGAATATATACCTCTATT
>SNQJ01S0030638.1:52049-69188 GCA_010110895.2 Picea sitchensis | reverse complement strand
GCCTGCGCTTTTTATTTTGATATGTATGTGTCTTTAATGATAGGCCTGCGTTCATTTTAATATATAGTGACTGCAAATTTAAAAATTACTGACGTCGGTTTTATATTTAATGTGTGACAGAGATATAATGATAGCAATTTTAGTGACAACGACCTTATATTTCATGTGTGGCAGAGATATAGTTATAGTGACTTTACTGACAACGATCCTATACATATTACACAACGAACTTATACATTCTCTATACAACAAATCTACATCTATCTATTACACAATGAATATATATATTACACAACAATATATATCCATATATTACACAACGAATGTATATATTACACAATGATATATATTTACACAACGAATTTAATATTTAAATGACAACAACATCATTATTTAACTCTGCGATTCGTATAATTAAATGAAAACATTATCATTTATTTACTCTACGATTTCATATATTTAAATGACAACATTATCTTTTATTTACTCTACGATTTCATATATTTTTAAATGACAACTATATCATATATTTAACTCAGCGATATAATACATTTAATAGACAACAATAAATGCTAGACAACCAATAATAATAGATAGCGATATATCTGTTAGACAACGATATCAATGTTAGACTACCACCTATTAATAGACAAAGATTTTACAGTTAGACTATGTTATCATTGTTAGACATAGATTTATTTATAGACAACAATATGGATATGTCAATTATTTTGATCTAAGGCATGTATGTTTGCAATATAATTTGTTGCGCCATGAATTTAATGTGATGTATAATGGTTACAGTAGTCAGATTTCCCTTGCGTCTTGTTGACTTGTTGCTTGGGTGCATGGGTATAGTCTTCGTGTATTTGACAGATGATTCGGTCTCCAAGCGTGAGGGGTTTAGCTTGGGTTAAAGGTCTAGATATTTTATGTTGTGCCATGGTTATTGTCACGCCTATCGCCTTATGAGGGCATGATTCTTGATGAGGGGATAATTGCGTGCCCTGATGGATAGATGCGAATGATAACCTGACCAGAGTCTTCGCTTCCTGATCTGGGCGTTTGTTTGTTGTATTTGATGTTGGTACTTGGTTCTGTAACGCCTCAATGCATTTGGTTTTGCGCGTTGTATATGTTTTCTAGTTACTGGTCATCAAGCCATTGTGTCGGGTTGTTGACGTTGTCCTTTAGCTTGTAGGCATTGTCTTGCTTGTGTCGGGCGGGTAGTCATTTTTATATGTCTATTGATTATTGCATGTTCCGTACAGTTGCATGGTGTGCTATTATGTTGAGTCATTTTTTTCTTTCCTGATCTACGTGCATTGTGTTCGTCGTCAAGTTGTGTTGTTTAAAATATTCATTGATGACTTCTCTAGATGCACTTCGGTTTACTTCTTGAAACTTAAGAGTGAAGTTTTTGACATGTTTATGGCTTACCAGGCCCTTGTAAAAAAACAATTTGTATATCAACTACAAATTTTAAGAGCAAATAATGGAGGTGAATATGTGAACAACAAATTTACAACCTATTGCACTGCACAGGGAATTCAAATGAAACATATTATTCCATATACACCACAACAAAATGGTGTTGTTGAGAGAAAGAATCACACATGAAAGAAAATGAAAAATTGTATGATCCAATCTGAAGGATTAAGTCTTCATTATTGGGAAAAATCCACCAGTTGTGTCAATTACATAGTAAATCAAACTGGCACAATTTTTTTTAAAACTATAACACCGGAAGAAGAATAAAATAAACTAAAGCCATATGTATGCCACTTCCATGTATTTTGTAGTGAAGCATGATCTTACCTTCTTAATGAGAAAATGAAAGCATTATAGCCTAAAAGTGAGAAGTGCATTTTGTTGGGTAGGTGTTATATTATTTTCATGTGTGTGTGTGGGCGCGTCAGATTCGACAACTGTGTCTGACAATCCCAACTTTATTTTCTCTTTGTGTCATGTGCTTTCCTGGGGGGGTAGATTCCCCCCCCCCCTGGTTACACGCAATTTTCGTATCTGGGCGGTATCCCAAAGTTGACGGGGTTTGGGGCAGCGCCCCAAAATTTGTTTTGGTCGGTCTTTTCTATTTTAGCGAATTTTTCTATTTTTAGTGGTTTTCAAAATTAATCCTGGATTAAGGGACTAGGGTTTTGGTAGCTACAAAATACCTAAAACATTTTATATATTGTATGGTGAATGGTGAAATTAATACAATGAAGAGTTGAAAGGTGTGGCACCAAGGAAGGCTGGTTTTCTTTTGGTTAAGGGTTTCTAGCATAAATCTTTGTGTATTGTGTGTATGAGACATTGATTAATTTATGTTTTGCTTAAGAATCTATATGCATTTCTTTACTTCACAAGTTTAAAAATTACACATTTTTGTTGGATGTTCTAAACATGTCAAAGGTTGTAGACTTCTTCAACCTCATTCCAATGAAATAATTATTAGAAGAGATGTTAAATTTGATGAAAATATCTCAGATTACATGCCTAATTTGGCCACAATTCAACATTTGTTCCATATTCGAACTGTGATCCATCTTTGGAATTTGTTCCATCTTCTAGTCCTATTCTAGTTTCAACAGAGAGGATGAAAATACACCTCCATCTTCTCCCATTCCTCCAGATGAGTCAATTGAAAATGAACTTGCAATAGCACCACCACTTCCCATATGGGTCTATTCAAGACAAGAAGAAACTGATGATCTTTCCAGTGATCCTTCATATTGTATGTCGTACACACTCATAGTTCCAATGATCCTCCTCTCTTTTGGCTCAATTTTAAGAAAATCATGATCCAAACACATTTTTAAAAGATTCTAGACATTTAGATTGGGACACATCAATAAATGAAGAATATCATTTCTTAATGGCGAACAATACTTGGGATATTGTACCTCTCCTGAAAGGAAGAACACTTGTAAAATGTAAATGGGTGTATAGAACTAAGTATGCATCAGATGGAAAAAGACATAAGGGCCAATTATTTTCCAAAGAATTCTCTCAAGTTGAAGGAATTGGATACATTAAAACTTTTTCCTCCATTGCCAAAATGAATTCCATCCACCTTGTTGTATCCCTTATTGTCTCACATAAGCGAAAGTTCCATTAGATCGATGTTAAATATGCCTTCTTGCATGGGGATTTGCAAGAGTAAATATACATGGAATTGCTTATGTTTGTAGCATCGTACATGTACTTCCGCACAGGTCTAAGTGTCTAGGCATGTGGAAGTTGTCCAAATCCTTCTAGCTTGATACTTTACTTTATTTAAAGGAATTATTAAAGTAAAGTGATTTTATTAATTAATTGAGTTATATTTAAAGAAATGATTTCATTAACATTAATGAATTAAATCTTAGCCATTGATCTCAAGTAGGGTGAGAAGTAATCCCAACCATCAATCACTTTGGATATTAGGGTCAGGTCATGATCCTAAAAGATATTTTAAATGTCAATGGTTGAATTATTAATGCATGTGTTTATTAACCATTTAGGTAGCTGAATGAAAGAGGAAGAAAGATTACAAACACATAAAAAAATACAGATCTGACATAAAGCATAAACAACAAAAAATCATAACACCAATGTGATAACAAAGTTCGACAATCTCGCCTATGTCTCTGGGCCTTTGTCTCAGAAGGTGAGGCCTTCTTATTTTTGTTCAAAGCTTTAAAAGTACATCAGATCAATGCCAGAAGGTTACAAAATTGATCTGTTCTTGTTATACCAAATCTCTAGAACCCAACAAAATAAACGACACTGAAATCGGATGACCGAAGCTCCCAAAAATGACCCGCAAATGTGCACTCCTCAATAGCTTCCCTGCATGAAAATGGATTTGGCTTGGAAAATCTTCATCATAAGCCTTCTCTGCATCTCCTCCCTTGGCCTCAAGAAGTCTTGATTTATATATATCTGAAGTTGGTAACCATCTCCCAACTTCCCCCTAAGATCTGGCCTAAAAAAGGCCCAATATCCCCCAATATTGGCCAAAATCTCCAAAAACAGGCCTAAAATCCATAAAAAAATCATATTATAATGTTTAAAAAACCACTTCTGCAAATATATTAGGCGCAACCCCAAAATATATCGCTCTTGGTCATATTGGCTCACTCCAGGTGTCCAAGGGATAATCCCTGTGCGCTGGCACCCCTTAACAAATGACTCTAGGTCATATGTGGAAGGCCTAGAACCATGTGCTAGTAGCCACGCGCCATTAGTTATAAGCCCCCAATGAACAAGCCCATGGTTTAGCACCTGGGTCGACGAGCTAGCCCGACTGACCGGGTGCTAAACCATATAAAATGTGCCAAACAATGAAGCCTGGGGCATATGGTTATAACTCCCATGCAAGTAAAGGAATCGAGAGCCAACGGTTCAGTTAATATGCCTGTGCCACACAACAAGGGTAGTGGTTACATGGTAGGTCCCATGGTAAGTGTTTACACCAAGGGCTAGGGCTAGGCCGCAGCCCTAACTCTGCTTGGAAATATAAACATTCAACTTTAAATATAATTGGTATGGATAAGGGTTAAGACCTAAAGCGAGGGAGGATTGGCTAGCCTGACCCTGCCATGTCACTACTCGGTTGGACGTCACGTGATCGAACCTTGTTGAGTTACAAAACAATTTTTGCAACAACCAACACACCCAATACTTGGGTGCCACGTGGCACCACTCCTTACACCATCTACTTCCACGTGTCCACATGCTATTAGACCACTTGTCTGTTGAGCTATCAACCCAGTCACATGCCATTGTACTTTTACTTGCCACATGTCATATGGATGTGCCACATGTCACCCTTGTAGTAGTTGCACGTGTCACTCCCTGATTGGCCTAACTGTACTGACACGTCATCTGTCTGTACGCCCAGTCATCTTGCCACGTCAGCCTGCCATATCAGCTATATGGACCCTACCAAATCATCACCAATTGTTCCTACCATGTCAAATGTATGGTCGTACAACCTGTACAGTCATATTCCACGTGGCACTGTACAGACTGTACAGTCAACATTGTTTTTGTCTGTTTGGAAAAATGAACCGATTGCCATATCAGGAACATACGATGTGCGTTTGAGCCCATTAAAGTTGCATTGGGTTCATATCGACGAGGCCTACGTAGATTCTCGTTTTGAAGCCATTCTGAGAACTTTTAGTTTTAGGCCTTTCTGAGCCCCATCAAGCTCCTGGATCCAATTCTGGATCACACCTCCCCACTAAAGGAGATTTTGGTCCCCAAAAGGTTACTGACTAGTCATCAAGCTCAGGATAGGCCACCCGGCTTGTTCCCTGTCTTTGAGCTTTGTCTTGTGCACCTGTCTCATCAAGACCAACTGTAACACAATCATGACAACTGACAACATATTGTTATCCATTTGAACCCTATCACATCTTACTGAAGCCACTATCATCCATGTAGACAACATTAATAATGATAGCATAAAAAATATGAATGTAAATGAGTTGATATGTTTGTAATATTTGCACGACATTAGCTTATCTTGATGCAAACTATGATTGATTTTCCATTCTACAATCATCTCCTGTTCTTTCTTAAGATCGATTACTTGATTTGAAACAATTATAGGTGTGTTTCTTTCTTGAGCCTCCTTTCTTAATTGTTCCATAGTTTGAAGAGTTTTATTTTCCTTTACATGATGAGCATGAACCACATATTATTGACCTGCTTTGGTTAAATGATATTGATTATTTTCCCTGTAGAAGATTTCTTTACGATCATACAAGTATGGACTGCCTAAGACCATTCCACATTCACTTAGTGGCACCACATCACATGTTACATCGTCTACAAACATAGATGAAATTGCAAATTTTAATGTGCACTTCTTGGTTATGTGCATTTGATGATTTTTTCTTATCCATCTAAGTGTGTAAGGCTTATGATGTATCTGTGTTTTTAATCCTAATTGCTTAACCAATTCCTCTAAAATTAAGTTAGATTGAGATCCACTATATATCAATGTGTCAAACTTAGTGTGACTCATGATGACCCTGATGTGAAACACGTTACTTCTACAATCAAATCCTTCACCAATTTTACCTATCATACCAACCAATGAGACTTTAGATTCGTCACTTGAATCCCATCCCAAGTCTATGCGTCATGTTGTTGTTGCAACTATTTGCCTCCCTTTCTTGTCCTTGAACCACTTTGGCCTCTTCTCGGGATGAAATTGCCAACAACGGTCCTCATCATGCTCCTCTTTCTTGAAATTATTGCAAGAGGGAATCTCTTCCTTACTCACCATTGAATTTGACTTCTTGTCATGCCACTTACTTTTGTCGTCTTTCCTTGAAGACGATTACCCTGATACACCAACACATGTTTTCCCTGCTTCAATGTATGTCGCTTGAACAAAAACCTCATCAAGATTAATTGGTCCAAACATGAATACATTATTTTGAATATGTGCAGGTAAACCTCCTATATACTTCATAAGAGTTTCTTGGGTATGTAAAGGAATATCTAACATCAATGCCATTTTACCAAAGTCATCTGTGTAGTCTTGCACTATTTCTTCTTTTCTTAGTTTTAAATCTTTCCATTCAATTATCACTTTCTCTTTATAACCCAAAGGATATAATTTCTTTCTAAGTGCAAAAATAAAGCTTTTCCATGATGGAAATACATTACCCACTTGTTGCGTTCCATTTTGTAACTTGTTTTGCCACCAGATGAGTGTTGTGCTTGCAAGTCTAAGGGAGACCAACTTGATATGAGTTGCCTCATCCTTGATCTATTGCACACTACAATAAACCTCCATCTGCCTGACCCAATTGTCAAGTCTCTCTGCATTAACTTCACCATCATACATGGGTAATTCGAATTTAACATCAAGTTTTAATAAAGGAATTTCATTCTTATGTTTATGAACATGTTTCTTTGCATTGGATTTAGAACTTGAACTTGAATAAGGAGGTGGAGATGGAGGTGAAGGAGGAATTTGAGGAGAATCCTCTCCTTCTTCACTTTTTCCCTTTGATGATTCACCAAGAACTAGTCTCTTTCATTCCAAGTAATCTTCATACAAAACCTTCATCATCTCCGACATAGCAAAGAAAGTTTTTTGAAACTCTTTCTCATCCTGAGAAAGTCCCTCTTCCGATGCCATATTCTCATTTTGATAAATTCTCTTTCTCAATCTAATCAATGGATTCTCTTCAACAAGCTCAACTTCACCACGAAGTAGCTTTTCCCTGGTTAACATGCAAAACTCAAATCCAAACGTCAACTAGCTTTGATACCAATTGATCCGAAAAGATATTTAGATGACAATGGTTGAGTTATTAATGCATGTGTTTATTAACCATTTAGGAAGCTGAATGAAAGAGGAAGAAAGATGATAGCCACATAAACATATACATATCTGAAATAAAGCATAAACAACAAAAAATCACAACACCAATGTGATAATGGATTTCGACAATCTCACCTATGTCTTCAAGCCTTTGTCTTAGTGGGTGAGGGTTTCTTATTTGTGTTTGAAGCTTTAAAAGTACATCACATCAGTGCCAAAAGGTTACAAAACTGATCTGGTCTTATTCTACCAAATCTCTAGAACCCAACAAAAGAAACGACACTGAAATCGGATGACTGAAGCTCCCAAAAATGGCCCGCAAAGGTGTTCTCCTTAATAGCTTCCCTGCATAAAAATGGCTTTGGCTTGGAAAATATTCAGCATAAACCTGCTCTGCATCTCCTCCCCTGGCCTCAAGAAGGCCGAGTTTATATAGATTTGAAGTTGGTAACCATCTCCCAACTTCCCCCCAAGATCCAGCCTCAAAAAGGGCCCAATATCCCCAAATATTGGCCAAAATCTCCAAAAACAGGTCTAAAATCCATAAAAAAAATCATATTATAAGGTTTAAAAAACCACTTATGCAAATATATTAGGCGCAGACCCCAAATCTCTGGCTCTTGGTCGTATTGGCACGCTCCAGGTGTCCAAGGGCTAACCCTTGGATGCTAGCCCCCCTTAACAAATGACTCTGGGTCATATGTGGAAAGCTTGGAACCATGGTCTAGTAGCCATGTGCCATCAGTTATAAGCCCCTGACAAACAAGCCCACAGTTTGTCACTTGGGTTGGCGGGCTAGCCCGACCGACTGGGTGCTAACCCATATACAATGCACCAAACAACGAAGCCTAGGGCATATGGTTATAACTCCCGTGCAAGTAAAGGAACCGAGACCCAACGATTCAGTTAATACGCCCGCACCACATGACAAGGGTAGTGGTTACATGGCAGGTCCCGTGGTAAGTGTTTACACCGAGGGCTGGGGCTAGGCCCCAGCCCTAACTCTACCCGGACCTATAAACATTCAAATTTAAATATAATCGGTGTGGATAAGGGTTAAGACCTAAAGCGAGGGTAGGTTGGCTACCCTAGCCCTACTGAGTCATTGCTTGGTTGGAGGTCACATGATCGAACCTTGTTGAGTCCCAAAACAATTTTTGCAACAACCAACACAACCAATACCTAGGTGCCACGTGGCAGCCCACATTTGGGCCATGTGGCACCGCTCCATATGTCGGCTACTACCATGTGTCCACAAGCTATTCGACCACTTGTCTGTTGAGATGTCAACCCAGTCACCTGCCACTGCACCTATACTTTCCACTTGTCGTACAAATGTGCCACGTGTCACCCTTGTAGTGGTGACACATGTCACTCCCTGATTGGCCCAACTATAATGACATGTCATTCGTCCGTACATCCAGTCATCCTGCCACGTCAGTTGTACAGACCCTACCATGTCATCACCAACTGTGCCTGCCATGTCAGTTGTACGACCGTATGGCATGTACAGTCAGCTGCCACGTGGCACTCTATGGACTATATAGTCATCATTTTTTTGCCTGTTTGGAAAAATGAACATATAGTCATATTAGGAGCATACGATGTCCATTTGAGTCCATTCAAGTTGAGTTGGGTTCATATCGACGAGGCCTACACACATCCATTTTGAAGCCATTCTGAGAAATCTGATTTTTAGGCCTTTCTGAGCCCCATCAATCTCATGGATCCAATTTTGGATTAGGTCACAACTTAATATTGTAAAAGAAAGACTAGGGTGAAGGAGGAAAACACTTGTGAGAGGCATTGTGTGTCGATTCACAAGAGAGAGAAAAGAAAGAATTTTTCTTATGGGTTGGATCACAAAGGATTGTGATTCAAAGAGATATTGGATATGTGGAGAAGGACTTCCATATAGATATCAAATCAGGGAGAAGAGAGAATAGATTCAGTTGCAAGTGGGTTTCATTGGATTGGAGCTGTAATAGCAGGGTTGCGTCATATGGATCTTTTTGTATAGTATTCAAGTGTGTGTATGTAGGTTTTAGTGGATACAGGCACATATACATGGGTTTCCTTAAGGAAAGGTGTGTACATCTTGGAAAACGTGAAAAACTAAGGTTGTGCAATAGATCAGGAGTTGCTAAGGTTTGCAAGTATTGTCTATAGTTTTCTATATTTCTCTATGGGATATTTTCCCATGTATGGGAGCCCTTGTAAGATTTGAATTTATTTTAATGATAAGCTTAGTTGATGGGAAAATATATGTGTGTCTTATGCATGAGATTTTGGTTTCTAGTATTGCTTCCATTATGTTTATTTGAGTTGATTATTCTAGCAAGTGTTTTTTGTTTCGTGAGTTGCTAATTTGATTTATAACAAGGAATCACTAGATGACAAAATACCTAGCTGCCGAGATAGGGTAAAATCAATATGGTATCAAATCTTGGAATCTGAGAGGGAGCTAATCTTAGGTTGCAAAACAACATTTCTATTAGATCTGATTTGCAGCAGTGGGTGTTTAAAGGACCAAACATAGATCCACAACAGTTTCTAGTAGATCTGTCATATCTTCAAGGAGATATCAGTAGATCTATAAACCAACAATCATAAATCAAAGGATGGATTTCAGGGAAATAATCGTACTGGATAATATCTTGATTTTGCAGTCATATAGAGATGTATGTGTAGTACCCGTCTAAAGTTTATGCAAATTACCATATGTGTGTGTGTGTGTGTGTATTTTGCATGAATGAAATATACAAATTGACAATCAAATAATAGTGATGCACATAAGATGAAGCATATACCACCATTTTCAATGATTCGTTCATAAAGAATATACAAGTTGCTACAATAAAAAGATGCAAGAATAACCCTAACCATATAATTCACTTCGATTATTACCAAATATCCTATCACCTGCAGGGGTTAGGATCTTCAAGACACATAATCAATGGTTGTAATCTAGGATTCTTATGATTGATTTTGACCATTTAAGGTCTTAGGACTAGCAACTGTTTTGAGGACTTGAAGATATTTACATCTATAAACATCTTCCTAGTCTAATAAATCAAGAACTATGTACCTACAAAACTTGCAAAATGTGTAATCATAAGTGTTAAGGAATTCCTTCAACTATTCACATTTATATCAATTCCATTTTATTCAATACTTACATATCCTTCCAGTATAAGTATTAATCACAATTTCTAACCATCAATACACAATTCCACTTGTACATATTTTTTCATAATTAAAAATTCACAAAAGTTTCCAAAATAATTATTAGTAACACTACACAATTAAATGCCACATGTGGTCTAATTTCATTGCTCGAGTTGACACAATATGCTATTCCACAGGACCTACATTAACACCCATCTTATTACTAGCATCTTATGTAGATAAGAAACTATTTATACACATCTATTATATATATTCCATCCACTTTAATGAACCTTACTAATTTTAACAATAACTAGAATTAATTATCTCATGTGTAAATTTAGTAGTGGGGAATGGATATAAATATCGATGTTGTCTAAACATTCAAAATTTTGAACTTTTTCACCAGAATCCGGTGAAAACAATCTTGGTCATTACAAACAACATACCATGAATTTATGAATTCCATAACAACCATATATATGTGTATCTAGAAGACATCATGATCAAGCACCCTCGAAATGCTCATTGGAATCAACATCAACATGTTGGGCACCGTGGCATTAGTTATACCCTACGTGAAATCCCAAAGGAACATGAGGGAAGCCATAGTTTCAAAGAAAACACAATGAACTTTCGAGTTATGTCCTGTAAGGAAGATGCCAATGTCTATGTTGGTCTCTTACAGAGGTGTGCTGAGTAAAAATCCCTAGCAGAGGGGAAAACTGGTTCATGCGCTTATGAATATTACTGTATTTCAACCTTCTACGAAAGTACATAAATGTTTGTTGAGTCCAACAATTAAGATAGAGATCAAGGTTATAACAAGCAAGTAGAAAATCCATAGCGGGAACCCCACAGGTCAACAATTTAGATCGTAGGAAAGAGAAACTTGGAGAGATATGGGGTCGACACAGTGCATTTCAAAAGAAGATGGAGCCATCGAAACAATAACTGGAAGTAACATTGGAGGTATACACAAATGAATAAGTATTAAGTTGTTGTATTTCAAGAAAAACTCCAAGAGGGTGGATCTCTGTGCATATTCGTTGGTTTGAAATTTAGATAACTCATAAATGTTGAGCGATATAGCTGGAAAAACGATAACCCTTAGGCGAATCATAAAACAATTTGATGATAATTAAGGATGGTGATTCAAATTAAGCTTTGAAATGGTACAAAGGTAGGATTTAGGCCCATGAACCCCAACGACTGAGAATTTTTCTTTATTGTAGTGAGTTGGGTCATTTGGTTTTTAATAATTCAACCACATATTATTGTTTTAGTACATAAAAAAATGCAGTTTCGAATCAATGTAATAATGGTAATTAACCTGTAATGTTAGTGGAAAATTGTATCGATTATAAGAGTATATGAGAGATTTTATATGATTTATATATAAGAACAATATTGAACTATATGACGAATAGACGTTAGATGCGATAAAAAAATTACATTATCACACCTATCGATTGACAATTACCATTACTTCAACGATATCTAAATGTTTGAAAATTGAGAAAATATCATTCCATAATTCAAGTAATAAAATTTCATTAATTTCCAAACATCTAAGTATTCGCTAAATTACCCCTTTTTATTTTTATTTAAAAATCAACTTCCCTCACCCACTTTTGATTCCCCTAAATTTATTCATAATTGTTTCCTAGATATCCTCCACTAATATCTTGAACTAATTAATGAACTCCCTTTAACTCGAGAGTCCATAATTTATTTATCTATCTACTCAATGAGTTATGATTCTCCCCAATTAATCCCCTTATGTAATTGTTTCTCATGAAATTAATATTTTCTATTTATTTATTCACTTTAATAAATTTCATGCACATTTTAGTTTCCTACATCGTTTTTTTTTCTTTATTTAATTACATTTTTATTAAAATCTAATTTCCAATTACCCATGAATTCTTAAAACAACTTAATTCTTTATGAAACATCTAAATCCTTCCAATAAGTTGATTTTCAAAGTTTTCTAACATGGTTCTATCCATTTATTTTATCACTTTACCCTTAGGTTGACTTACATGTTTCACCCTATATTAGAAATTTGATTTTGAACAAAGTCTAAGGGTGTAATGAATGTCATGCCCTTAGGATGTACCAATATACTCCAAGGGTTTCATGCATCATGCCATTCAATTGGTTTGACCTTGAACATTGGGAATATGACACAACTAACAAAGATCTTATTACTCCTATAGTTGTCCCTATTACGAGACTACTGGATGTTGAGGAATAAGGCCTCAGGCTTATTGCGTGCCCCTGAGTATACCTTGAGAGTGTCTGAGACTCGGTCTACCCTATTGACATCATGCAACCATTTAAGCAAGAGTGTCCCTGATTCTTCAACTCTGGTCAAGGTGGGAGTGCTAGTGAGTGGAATCAAGGATGTTGTTCCACCCCTCCCTTTTTTTCAGTCTAGTTCTGTATAACCCTGCTACTCCTTCTATAAGTAAGATCAGAAATAATGATCTATGTACCATCATTCACAATTTTTTTTTTATCAATAATGTCCATAATCAGTTTAAATCATTTATTCAAAATTTCATTAACACATTTACTCCCTGACTCAGTCCAGAGTCCTAGGATCTTGTTGATGATACCCATGTCATTCGGTCATTGAGCTTCTTGTACACTTAGAAAATCATTAGTAATATTTGTATAAAATCATGATCATCCATAAGTTTTATTCAACAAGATATAATGCATAATTAATCAATTTCATAGTTTGATATTTTAAGCAATTCATAATAAGTCTAGCATTCATCAAAGTATTAATTAATCAGGTTGTTTGCAAGAAAACACCCTCAAAGAATAAGTTAATTGTATAAAAGAATAGTTAGGTGAAACAAGGCATTACAATACATGGGTTGTAGTAGGAAAATATGTGTACACACACTGGTTGCAGTAGAAAAAGGCGCGTACATATGCGAATCAGAGTGGTAACAAGTGCGTACAAGTTCATACAGGGTAGTTTAGGGGCAGTTTCAACAATAAATTCATTGAGTTCTTGAGCCACAAATGCCTATGACTCAAGAGGATCTTAGGAAGAGTGAATAAGGACTTTCATCCAAAGATCAACTCAAGGGATAACATATCTATTTGAGTTACTCACTCATAGAGAGGACAAAGAAGGATTTTTGCTGAAAGAGATCTCAGGAAGGGTGAAGAAGGACTTTCACCTTGAGATTTGATCATTTCGAATGGGAAGGAAGTAGAAACAAATAGATATGGTAAAAAGGAAATATCTAGGAAGATCTGAGCAACAAGTTTGAGCCATGGGAGCAGTCAGAGCAGTGACTTGAGAAGTAAGGATGAATCTAGGAAGCAAAGCAACAACAAGTACAATCATAGGAAGGTTTGGTGGATTGGGGTAGAGTTATGAAGCTATATGCATTAAGTAGGTTGCTTAGAGTGCACGTGTACACATGATACAATGTAGAAAGGCGTGTACATATGCAAGATATACAAGAAACAAGTGTGTACATATGTGATCTATATAAAGAACATGTGTGTACATACGTCAGTTTCAACAGAGAAACAAATCTACATACATGGGCTACAGAAAGAACATATGTGTACAAATTATGCAAGTTGTAGGTATAGGGTTGTACAACATCAGTATAGGTGTTAGGTTGCAGGAGTTGGTTATTTCTCAGTGGAAAATAAGTATGACAAAAGCACAGGAGCTATTCAACAATCTGACGGAGGACTCGAGAATCCATGTGGAGCTTTGTGATGATTCCAAGTATGTGTTGGGCCCGAGATATGATCAATTTTATGAAAGTTATTAGACACTTTTTGCCGAATGTACATATGTGTTTTTCATGTTTTGAAGGATCTTTTTGAAGAATTTTATGCTAAAACGGTATGATCAACACTAGGTATGTATGATTCATGTTTAATGATTGTATTAAGTATAATTCATCATTTTTTTACACTTCCAAGGATCTGATTCACGTTTTTTGGTGTTACAGGGCGAAAACGCACCATGTTTATGCTTTCGACACTCCTTCCAACACTCGTTCCGGTACCCGATCCAACACTCTGTCCAGCACTACATATTGCACAGAAACAGAGGGCGACTTGGTAGTTATGGTATTGGTGGCCACTGATGGGTGAATCGGGAATGTGGGTTTTGTTCATGCTTTCCCCCTTAAGCTACTATACTCCCGACAACTCAGTTTTAGTTGTTCAAGAGGGCGATTATTGGCTTGCTCTATTTTATGAGTTAGGGCATCATTTAATGAAAATTGCCAAATTTAGAAGTGGTTCGACATTCCTGTGGTTGACCACTTGGTCTGTAAAAATTATAAATACCACCATGGTGGTCAAAGATAAGTTAAGAAGTAGAAGCATCAGTGTGATAGATAGAAATACGTTTTTACTCTGTTTTGCCATTTTTACATTGCTAGATTATACAAGAAATGCGTTTTTGAGTTTTCATGGTGAATTCGAATTGTTGAGTTCATGGTGTGCTGTTAGAAAGTAACCACGACTTGCTGGGGGGCCCACCAGCAGTCTGGTAATTGTTCTTTGTGTTGTTCATGCATTTTATAGTTTAATTGTTCTCTTTATTTTCCTGTACATGCATTTTTATTGTGTTAATTAGTTTGTTGTTATAGTTTAATTGCTTTGATTCTCTTTTGCAGGTTAGAATGATGGATTGCATTAGCATGCATTGATCTTGTAGTTAGGAATGGATTTTCAAATCCCTAGACTAAACCCATGTACAATTAGATATTAGATTATGTCTTTATTTATGATTTTAGAATCAAGTTTAAAACAAAGTTTTAATTTGGGTTTTCTTTGACAAGGATTTGATGGATGGATAGAGTTAATTTCAGTTTTTAATGATAGATTGCTTATTTTAGTTTTATATAGATCTTTCTTACTTAGTTTTTGGTTAATACATTTGGTAGTTTACTTTTTAATATCATTTTCTTATTACAGTTTGAATTGTTAGAATAAATATAGCATAGTTTTCATTTTTTGTAATTTCCTTTCTAGAATTAAATTGCAATTATGTAATTTTCTTATTACTTTGCTATTGAGATTAGTATTGAGCTTATACCACTTGAATTATCCTTTGTTGTCAAGTGCCATTGAGATATCATACGACATCGGAGACATTCACACAACCACCAACATTATGTTTGAGTTTTCATAGATTAAGAGATAATTTTCTTGCTTTCATAGATTAAGAAATAGTTTTCTTGCTTTCATAGACGAGAAAAGATAGTTTCTTGCTTTTGTAGATCAAAAGAGATAATTTCTTTCTTTCATAGTTTCAAAAGATAGTTTAATTGCCGCTGTAGGATAGATAGTATTTTCTTTGATAGACTAGATAGTAGTTTTTCTTATCATAGATTAAAGGTTAGTTATTAGTTCTTCTTGCTTTCAATTAAATAGATTTCCTTTCATGAATTAGAAATAGTTTTGAATTAAGAACGTAGTCCACTTGCCTCTTAGGCTAGATAGTTTTTCAATGAGATTTTTTTATTTGATTACTTGCAGTAGAAGATATCTTAGAGTAGTTAGTTGCTTACTTTCTTTAATAGGTTAGCTAGTTGTTTTGTCTATTTTCTTTAATAGGTTAGCTAGTTGTTTTGTCTATTTTCTTTAATAGGTTAGCTAGTTGTTTTGCTTACTTGTCTATTTGCTTTCATAGGTTAGTTAGTTGTCTTTTCTTACTTGATTGCTTGCTTTAGTAGAATAGTTGCTTGCTTGTTTATTTACTTGCTTTCATAGGGTAGGTGTTCATTGAATGTAGGTTGGCAAGTTAAATTAGTTTGCTTTTATCATTTTCTTATTGTTATGCTTAAAGTAGTTTGCTTTTGCTTATTGTTTATTGTTGAACTAGTTTGCTTTACATAGGATTTTTACTTGACTTCTTAGAACTATCCATCGATCCTTGGCCCAAAAGTACTTAGGTTACATAGTTTAAAGTTGCTTAGTAAGGTTTGCTCATTAGATAACTTTGCTTGAATAGATTAGCCTTAAATAGCCACTTCCTTAGTTAGACTATACTACTATCAACCCCTCTACCTTTGACATATATTTTGCTACAACTCTAAGTTTATTTACCCCAGGTTGACAATTTAATTAAGGTTTTTTAGTGTCTTTTTAGTGCATATAGAACACCCATCATTTTTGGCGTCGTTGTCGGGGAGTTGTCTCAAGGTAAGAAGTAGTTAGGAGATAGATCATTCTTAGACCTTAGCATTAGCTTGGTGGTGGGGAAGATTTAAGACGAGAGGTAAGAACCTGTGCATCTGCTATAGCAGGTTCCCCCAAACCCAATGGTAGTTTTTCTTTTTGTTTTTGTTTACTTTCATGAATAGACCTAGAAACTAGATGGTAAATTTTTCTTTTGTTTTTTCTTTCTTTCATGAATAGGCCTAGAGACCCACAAGGTAGATACATTAAAACTAAATCATACCTTTCAACCAAGTTTCCTTCTGATCTCTTTGGGGGAAGGAACGTTTCTCTTATAAAATCCATATACCGATACCGAAATCCGTAAGTGCGGACACAAACCGATCTCCCCAGATCCACCTGGATCTGGAACAAACAGTGACAGAATACTACTCTTTCCCTAGTTCTAAAGTATT
>SNQJ01S0030638.1:32864-52039 GCA_010110895.2 Picea sitchensis | reverse complement strand
AGTACCTCTTTATTTTTACGCAAGCTTGAAGAGGATCACATATGCTTGTTGATATAAGCTCATCCTTCGGACGAGTCCCTCGGAGTATTTTTAACGAACCCTAAGAATACATTAAAACTAAATCATACCTTTCAACCAAGTTTCCTTCTGATCTCTTTGGGGGAAGGAACGTTTCTCTTATAAAATCCATATACCGATACCGAAATATAGGAGCTAGCTCAACTCAAAGAGATAAATTAGTCTCTGAAGAGACTAACACAAGGAGCACTATAGAACAATAAATTGAAGCATCAATCATATTAGGACAGGAGGCAAGACCACTTGAGCCTTCCGTAGAACCAAAAAATACAACCTTTTCTTTTACACCACCACCGAGGGACCCTAATTTTGAGGATATCATAGACCCTGAACATGTGAATATTTTGTTTGGTAGTTCAGCCAATGTAATTATCTAGCAAATTGACACAGAAAATTTGGCACCAATAGTCTCAACCGGCTCAAGTAGAGTCCCATACATCCAATCCGTAGGAAGACCTTTCCATCAAAGGGAAACCTTGTTTTCTTCAAAAATAAAACCACCTAGGTACTCTCCCTTTGGAAACCAAGCCAATATGGATGATCAGGAGGACCATAACAATGTAAGACATGGGGAGGAAGAAGAAATTGGAAACCAAACCAAAACTACCTTCGGGTTTCTGATTTTGGACACCACTCCAAATGTCAACATGAAGAATATTCCTCTCTCAGCACTGCCTACCTTTTACGGTAAAAATAGTGAAGATCCAGACCCCTTCCTATTTGAATTCGACATCTTGTGTAGGAGCTACAACTACATACAAGATGCCTAGAAATTAAAACTCTTTCCTTCCACCCTCAAAGATTTTGCACTAAGATGGTTCATGGGGTTGGGAGAATCCAGTATTAGGTCTTGGGAAGCCATGAAAGACATATTTCTTAACAAGTACCAAGACTACTGGAAGACCAAAGAGTCTTGTAATGACATCTTTAAAATCCAACAATTAGAATACGAGACCCTCGAAGATTATATGAAAGGATTTGGTTATATCTCCCAGAAGTCAAAATACCATGAACTCCCAGAGGATGCAATAAGGGATATTTTCCTTAAGGTAATTTTAGAAGAATATCTAGAGATGCTTAACTTGATGGAATTAGGTGACATATCTCATAAACCATTTGCTGAAATATGTGAAATGTGTAAAAATTACTCAAGGAGTAGAGCCAAAACATGAAATAATGTTCGAGACCCTTACAACAGAAACTTAAAACCAGTTAGTTCAGGTGGTATCACAAGAGTAGAGATAGGGAACCTCTTAGAAAAATTTAAGATAGATATCTTAAGCACAATAGGTTCCCAGTTGGACACCCTAAAAATAAAAAATAAACAGGAGGAGGAAAATGTAGCAATGAGCATATATTTCCCAAGATGCAGGAGGAAGCATTCATCAAGGGAATGCCCATTAGATAACATTTCAGTTTGTGGCTTCTATACAGAAGATCATGTGACTGAAAAATGTCCATCATTGCTCGATTTATTTTCCATATATAGGATTGGAGATCCCGGGGAGTCTTCTTATGCACCTAGGAGGCCATGGAAGCCTAGGAATCAACCCACATACCCGGATCTACAGTTTCAAGTTCCACCCTATTATCAACAACAACAATAGTGGAACTCACCAGGTTGGCAAAAATGGTCTACTCAGTACCAACATCCTTGGTTTCAAGGATGGAGGGGAGGACATAACCAAAAAAACCCTCAAGCTCCACCTATCCTTATGTCTAACCATCATTATCCTCAGTTCCCACCGAACACTCCACAACTTCTGTCGGGTTTTGTTCCACCACATTTACCTCCTATTCCACAACAACAACCACTACAATATCAAAATGAAATCTCCCTGAGACCAACACTATTACCGGCACAACCAGTTCTGAATCCCAATAATAAGCCCCCTCAACCTCTTCACAATGTTGATATGCGGGCCTTCCTGACATATGTTATCACTCTTGTTTAGGAAATTCAACTAAGATTGAGAAAATTTATAGAGAGGCAGAGACTTTCGGTAGTCATCCAAAAAGAAGAAGAAGAAGAAACCACCAAACAACCCATAGATGACACTAGGTGGGAATATATTATTATCCTGAAAAATCAATAACCCAAGCTTCCCCAAAATGAACCTTCACAAATTACGAAGGTCCCTCCTTATCAATACCGATTGGTAATCGAGAAACCTACCACCCGACCGAAATTTGACATTTTGAATGAATTGAAAAATATTTGTGTCAAGATTCCCCTGCTTCAAGACATTAAAGACATTCCAATCTATAGTAAGGTAGTCAAAGAATTGTGTATTAAGAAGCTAGGTAGGAAGCAAAAATATCCCCCTACAGTACAATTGATAGGAGGACTTTCCGAATACATATCAGAGCAACCAAAACTAGCAAAATATGGGAATCTAGGAAACCCCATAGTGACCATAACCATTAATGAGGTCTCCATTGGAAACATTCTCATAGGCCTAGGGGCAACCATCAATGTTATGACCACTACTACCTTGGCACAATTACAGTTACAACCTCTTCTTCGACCTACCCCAACCATTTTGGAATTAACAGATAAGACTAGGGTTATACATGAAGGAATTTTAGATGTTTTCATGGTTACTTTAGCCTCATGGGAATACCTAGTAGATTTTCTTGTCATTCACTCAAAGGATCCTACCAAAGGCCATCCTATTATTTTGGTAATACCTTGGCTAGCCACAACCAATGCATTTATTGGTTGTAGAGAAGGGGAAATGACCATCTCAAATGGTCTCTCTATCCAAAAGCTCACCATTTACCCTCCAACTCAACTTATTATGGAGAATTTATGGTGGCTTGAATGTCCATATGAGAACAAATACTGGGAAGAATCATATTGCCAAGTGACCATGCACAGGCACTTCAGGAGCACACAACAGAAAACATGCTAAACTAGTTTATTTCTTCTATCACATGTGTGTATTTTCCATAGTCTTTTCCCCAATTTGAGTACATGTTTGGGGAAGAATTTCAAGAACAATTAGATCCATCCATTTTGTCTTCAACATATTTTATTTTCGAAAAAGATGATTCTGCCATGTCTTACACCATGCCCTACGAGATTAGTCCAGGGAAATTTTTACATATAAACTTTGGGCTAGATACAAACCAACATAAACAATTGGTAGATATCCTTAAAGAAAAATCAAGAACATTTGCCTGGGAATACATTGACATGAAGGGTATACACCCCGACACATGCATCGATCACATATATACCCAGGGGGAAGTAACACATGTTAGGCAACCCCAGAGAAGGATGAACCCAACACTTAAATATATAGTCAAGGAGGAGATCGAAAAGTTGTTAAATGTTGGATTTATCTATCCCATATCCAATAGTAAGTGGGTATCCCCGCTTGTAGTGGTTCTAAATAAAGTGACAGGGAAATGGAGAATTTGTGTTGATTTTCGGGACCTCAACAAAGCCACTCTGAAAGACTACTTTCCTCTCCCTTTCAATGACCAAGTTCTAGATACCTTGTTTGGAGAGAAGTATTTCTCCTTTCTAGATGGGTACAACAGGTACAACCAGATTCTTATAGCACCTGAGGACCAGGACAAGACTACCTTTACTTGTCCTTGGGGCACCTATGCCTATAGGGTCTTACCATTTGGATTGTGTAATGCTCCTGCCACATTTCAACGAGCAGTATTAGGGATATTTTCCAACCTTATTCATGATTGTGTGGAGGTCTAGATGGATGAATTCATAGTCTATGGTAACACTTACCAGGAAACCTTATACAAATTAGAAAAAGTCCTCATTAGATGCCAGGAAATGAACCTATCTCTAAGCCATGAAAAGTGCAAAATGTTGTTAACTGACGAAGTGGTTCTAGGACATCATGTTTCATTTGAAGGGATTAAAGTCGATCCTGCAAAGATTGAGGTCATTGTCAGACTTCCACCCCACAAGACTCAAAAAGAGGTGAGAATATTTCTTGGACATGCCGGATACTACTGGCGGTTTATTGAAAATGTTACAAAGATTGTTGCACCTATGTTTGGATTATTAATAAAAGATGTTGATTTTGGTTGGACTGAGCAGTGTCAAACTGCCTTTGAAACCTTGAAATCTAAGCTGTCTGTGGCACCAGTTCTTATAGGTCCCAATTGGACTCTCCCATTTCATATATCCACTGATGCCTCTGACACCGCAATATGAGGGGTATTAGGGAAAAATGAGGACCAACAATCCTATGCCATTTATTTTGTGAGCAAGAACTTGTCCCCTGCCGAGTTATACTACAGAGTTACCGAAAATGAATTCTTGGCAGTTGTTCATCCAATTAACAAGTTTCGTCATTATATTACATTCTATGAAGTATTTGTACATACCGATCATTCCGCCATTAGATTCCTCATGAATAAACCTATAACTAATGTCCAAGTGACTAGGTGGCTCTTGTTATTGCAAGAATTTAATATTACTGTGCTTGATTGACCTGGAAAGGATAATGTAGTAGCTGACTTCCTTCCTGAATAAAAAATGAGGATGATGATATCCCTGTAGATGATAGTTTCCCAGATGAGCACTTCTTTTCCCTTTTTTTCAATAGCTCATGGTTTGCAGATATGGAAAACTATATGGCTAGTATGAAGTTACCGTCTCATTTGTCACCTCATGAAAAGCAGAAAATTATTACACAAAGTGCTAATTACTCTTGGGTCGGTCATGATAATTTTCGCACAAGTCCTAATTTTATTATTCATAGATGTGTTCGAGAGGACAAGGTACCTGAGATAATACAAAGTTGTCACGATGGACCATGTGGTGGCCACTTTTCTGACAAATGTACAACATATAAGCTATTACATTTGGGTTACTATTGGCCTAGCATTTTCAAAAATGTTTCCAAATATGTGAGAAGTTGTGATAGTTCCAAAAGGATAGGAATACCTATGTTAGCTAACGAAATTCCTTTGCATTCCCAAGTTATGATAGAACCCTTCGAAAAATGGGCCCTTGACTTTGTAGGACCAATTTCACCCATGTCCCGTAGGAAGAACTATATTTTGGTTGGTACGAACTATGCCACCAAATGGGTAGAGGAAAAATCCCTATTCTGGGATACAAAGAAGTCTATTGTCGAATTCATCTATGAAGACATCTTTACCTGCTCCATTGTCCCTCGTGAAATTGTTATCGACCAAGGCACTCAATTCACATCCAAGCTAATGAAAGAGATAGCAGAGAAATATGGGATTAAACATTGTACATATTCTCCATACCACTCACAAGCCAATGGTTAGGTAGAATCTACAAATAAAGTTCTGGAAGCCATCTTGACCAATACTGTTCATTTACATCACTGGGATTGGGCTGATAGGCTCCCAGAGGCTTTGTGGGCATACCGGACTACCTGGAGAAATACCATTGGGCACACTCCTTATGAGATAGCATACGTGAAACAAGTACTTTTACTAATAGAATTCCAAGTAAGGACCTTCTATATTTCCTCAGAATTAGGACTAAACCTGGATGAGGCTCAAAAGAAATGAACCCTATAATTGAATGAGTTGGATGAAATTAGGAAATATGCCATCCAACGGACAATATTAGTCCAAAAAAAGAGGAGCAAGTGACATAACAAGTTTGTTAAAAAGAAACACTTCCAACCTGGTGATTGGTCCCTGTTGTTTGATTCCCGATTAAAAACATTCAAAGGAAAAATTACCACCCACTGGTTGGGCCCTTACAAGGTAGACATTGTATATGAAAATGGAGTTGTAAAAATTAAAACAATTGACGATGGACAAGTCTCCTTTCTAGTAAATGGACACCTAATTAAATTTTATCATAAGCCCATTTCCAAAGAGGATTTTCTACAGGTCATGTCAGTTGACAAGGCATTGGCCTTAGTAGATGGGGAAGTCCCCCCTTGTTCTTGAAATTTTTTCTGAATTTCCTACCGTATATATGTAAATAGTTTTTGAATTTTGTTAATAAGGCAATTCTAGAGATTTCTGTAAGTATTTATTCCACCAAGAGTACACAGTTTCAAGGATCTTTCTTCAAAAATTGTTGCACTTGAATTTTGTTTATGCTAAAACATCAAATGAATATTGACTCACTATAATTAGCCATATTTTTGCAAACATTCTCTTTTTTTAAGGCATTCTAAAGTAGTTGCTCTTGAAATTCTTCACCACTGTATAAGGAAGTGATACCATAACTATCAAGCATAGAGGTCTCTCGTACAGTGAGTCATGTGTCTTTATCAAAGAGTAACAAGGAAGTCTAATTAGCAGTTATTCATGGAAACATCACAATAACTACAAAAGGAAGAAAGTAAGTTGAGCCTAGAGATACCTTTCTGCTCTTTCCCAATGGTACCATCCACTACACACTAAATAGCTTGATTATATCATATATTTATATAGGCCACATCCACTTACAGAAAGTCATCCTCTAATGTAAATACCATCCCAATTAAAAAAATAGTTGTTTTTAGAACTGTTCCCCCATATTCTTGCATAAAGAAATCTTATACTAAAATCTTAAAGGATGGAGGGCCAGTCTCTGAGGGTTTAAGAGGCTAACCCACCAGGATACTGAACAGGTCTGCTGGTAGTGGGTACCGACCTGTGGTATGACTAGGTAAACCCGTCGGAGTACTGGACAGGCTTGCTGGCAGCGGGGCATTCTACCTAGCAAGGATGGTAATCTGATAAAAATAAATAATCAATTTAAACTTGTCCTGATGTACGACATTACTTGCAGACAAAGTTGACATGAAGTATGTGTGGTTAATCTACGGTTAAAGAATCTCATACACTTGCCATTGGAAAATAACTCTAATACTATCTTGAAATTCTCTTGCCTATCTCTTCTTATCTATATATGGGATCTCTTATCCTATAGGTGGTGCCATCTTCTAACCGTCTCGTCAAACCAATCTGTGAAATTTTATCTTTACACTTGACATACTCTAAATCTTTGGCTATTGGGGGATACTGACTGGTTTCCTATACTTTTGATTGTGAGGTGTCACAATACTTAGGTGTGGGGAAGGGGTTTTGGTCAAATTACTAAGACAACTGAGCGGGGGGGAGTGAATAAGTTGTTACCGAGCTTAAACAATATATGACTTATTCAAATTAATTTTTAATCTCTTCCAAGTGACCATCAATACTATACAAGATATGAACAACATAAATAAATAACATCAGTCACACACAAGATATACACAGAGACAGATTTTCACGAGGAAACCCATAAAGGGAGAAAACCTATTCTTCTTCGAATGATATATAGTCTTTTAAGTTTTGTACATGATATATCTTTGAGCACCAACTCAAAGTGAGGCTACTACCTCTATTTTGAAAGCTCCAACTTGCTAAGAGCACCAACCCTCTTACTTCTCTAGCACCCACTAGAAGGAAGCATCAACTCCCTGATTGTTCCAACACCAATTAGTCTTATACAAGCACCAACTTGTATACAAAAAACTCTGTGTTTCCCCTAACACCACCCTGCCACCCTGTTTTCTAGCCACAACTAGATGAAAGCCTCAACTTCCAATATTCAAGCACCAAATTGAATAACAGAGGAACATAGTCCTCCCTAGCACCACCCGACCTCCCTGTTCATAAATAAATGATTGAATAACCACCAGTACAAATATATCAACTCTTACCTCTTCTTGTTTGTTCTACAATTCTTCTCTACTTCTATTTGTTTTGTAATTTTGCTCTGTTTCAAATTGTTCCGCTATTCTACTCTTGCTTCTATCTATTCAGCATCTGTTGCTCATCTATGAGTTTGATCTCTCACTCTACATGTTGTAATTTTACCTTTCTTACAGTTCAACTCATTTTTTCCGTTAGAACAAATAACCCCACACAGTCACTGCATATCTCGTTTATGCACCCTAACCACTTCAGTTACACCTCGAATTTCCTAGGGAAAAAATGCTACAACAACTTAATCGCCAACCATCCAAGAACCATGATTCGGTTCTCCTAACTAAATCGTAACTGAACAATTAATCGTGAAGATCAACAATAGCCCTTCGATCATATTCTCAAATAACCAACACCATTGGATTAAATCCACGGGGTTTGACGATTATCCCATATGCCCACTGGCTGTGACCACGGGCCTAATCAAGAGGCACTTTGCAGTTTCATGTTTCGTGAATTTTGTTGTGAGTCACATTGACTCTTCCAACTCCCGATCAAAAAATGGAACCTTGCCACTTGCAAGCTCCTTCCTTCACGTGCCCATGGATATGACCAAGCGCGTATCCATAAAGTTCTTTCATGACTCGCAATTTCGGGAATCCTGTGATGAGGCATCTCAACTCTCCCATGTCGCAATCTCCGAAATGGAGCTTAGCTCCACTAGCTCCTTCCTCCAACTCTCAATGATGTGACCACAAGTTATGACCATTCGCTAATTAAAAGAGCACTTTGTGATTCATGACTTCGAAAGTCCTATGATGAGGTGTCTCGACACTCCATGTTGCGATCTCTGAAATGGATCTTAGCTTCACTAATATTTCGCCACATGTCCTCTGGCTCCAACAACCAAGATTATTTTGCAACTTCACGTATCGCAAGTTCGAGAGGTTAGAGCACCTCCTTCCTTTGGATTTCCTGATCTGCAAAACTCCGAAATGGACCCTTTGTCATGCATTGATCTTTCGCCATGTTTCCTCCTTGATGATGGACAGTACTCCTACATTTTTCACTTTTTAAGCCCACTTCATCTTGCACTTAAAAGTTGTGCTCGTTCTTCTGGATCCAATGATGATCGATCCTCTCACTCAGATCTGACGCCTGAGATCTGTTCTCCTCTTCTGCATGCTCCTCCTAGCTGATTTCAGATCTGATGCCATTGAGAATTCTGAATGGGTGATCCAACGATCAATGTTACTCTTCACTGTTAAGCTTACATTTTCGATATCCATCATCATTGCGTTGTTGATCTTGCCACTTTGTCTTGTTTTTCATCATCATGTTGATCTTGCCATCAATGAAAAACAAATACTCTACCTTCTGTCTATAAATATGCCAACAGGTTCATGAGCTGACAAATGATAATTTCCTAGAGAAATAGATCTTTACAAGAGTTTTTGTATTATTTCCATGATATAGGTTATTACATTGATAGTCATATTTTTTTGAAAGTGTTAAACTCTTGTGTGCTATAAATTACTGAACATATTCCTAACAGACCATATCACTTTTATTGGTTTATCTTTCATTACAAGTTGCATATTGTAGGTTTGACAATACATGTTTTTACTTCCTATAACCTATTCATTGTAGGTTTGACATTTTATGTCATATTCAAGAAGATTGAGTGAGCATGGAGCATTTTGCCTCTGCTCATTTACCACTGTGATTGTCAACAACACTTCAAATTCACAGGCTATCCATTATAGGAAGTGAAAATGTATTTAACACAGAGGTACTGGATGAAGTACCATATGAGGTGCCATATGAAATGCCGTATGAGGTGTTGAACGAAGTGACATGTGAATTACACACCAATAACTGTCCTAGATTCCAGGTAACCAGAACTCAATTACATTCAATTGAATTGGTTGTAGACATTGATTGTAGATGCTTCATATGTTTATGATCAAATGTCCAAGCCAAAAGACTTGGACATTGATCTAACCACACATCATTACATTGCTCCAAAACGAGCCATCGAATTTGAATTATCCACACATGGAAGCTCGTGCGCACATGTGTGCAACCCACTCCACTATAGGTGCATTCAAAATTGGGCTGGGAAACCATTATCTCCATTCACCCTTGCCATTTTCTCTTCCCTCATCATCATCACAAGGTTGATTACCTGCGAAGGTAGATACTCCACCTTCAAAGCTTTTCATTTCATATTGTTGGCTCATTTTCTGTTCAACAAACCTTTGAACTTCCCCTTCTATTTTCTCAAAATCTTGGAGAAGATGTCCTCTCAAGTGAGGAAGAATGTGAGTAACCCCCAAAATAGTCTCTTTCATCATGGATTGATCAAACTCCTTGTTCTAGCCGAACTAGAAAAATAGGGGAAAACTTGGGATGCCTTTATCTACCAATTTTCAAACCCTCACTTGACAGTTAAGACCGACAAAAATCCACTTAACCTAAAAACTATCTCTCCATCCAAGCCTCTCTCTCCAAGGACTCCAAACCCCCTTACACAAACCCTCTCTTTTTCAGAACAATACAAAAAACTTGTTGATATCCCTACTTCTTCATCGGGTAAAAAGGACAAGAGCAAAGACCAAAAGAAGCCTATTGTTAACCCCCCAATTCCTTCACTCTCTCTTGATCATACACCTAAGAATCCCTGAGAAGTAAGTCAGCAAGTCTTTCTCATTATTCCCACAAATAGGAGGGGAGCCAATCGATTTGATAAAGGACCCTTTCAAAAGAATACCCAAAGTACAAGAGACAAACCTTATGCAAAACCCATGCCTACTTCGAACCCTATCCAAGTGTCCTCCGATATTGAGATCCCTCACAAGAGACCCAGAGAAGTTTCTACAGATGGATTAGAGCCACTAAGGAAGACAAAATCAGAGCCCACCTCTCCTTACCAATCCCCCATCACTCCTACTTCACCCATGCCTAATATAAATCCTAAAACTGATAGATTGTCCACATCCCTCAAAGGATCTAAGCCGTCCTCAGAGATCACCAATTCTACCCCAACCATAGAGAAGCTACAAAAAGAAAACCATTAGCTTCTCCAACAATTGGAAGAGAGGAAGACAATAGACACACACCTTCATCATGATAATGCAGTCCTTCAAGAAAAATTTAACTCTCTTCAACGATTGGTCGATGAGAAGACCAAAACTAACCACAGCCTCAGAGCACAGCTGAAGCAACACAAGAGACACAAGGCTAAGTCTTTACAACAAGAAGGAGAAGCTTCCAAAGCTGATTCTCCTCAACAAACCTAGTCACGAGGGGTAACTTATTTTTGTTTGCAGTGGGACCTGAAAAATTGTAAGTGTGGGGGTAATGTTGTTCCCAAGATATGATCAATTTTATGACAGTTATTAGACACTTTTTTCCGAATGTACATATGTGTTTTTCACATTTTGAAGGATCTTTTTGAAGAATTTTATGCTAAAACGGTATGATCAACACTGGGTACGTATGATTCATGTTTAATGATTGTATTAAGTATAATTCATCATGTTTTTATGCTTCGAAGGATCTGATTCACGTTTTTTGGTGTTACAGGGTGAAAATGCACCACATTTCTGCTTCCGGTACTCAGTCTAGCACTCCTTCCAGCACTCGTTTCGCTACCTGATCCGACACTCTGTCCAACACTACGTATTGCACAGAAGCGAAGGGAAACTTGGCGGTTATGGTATTGGCAGCCAGTGATGGGTGAACCGGGAATGTGGGTTTTGTTCGTGGTTTCCCCCTCCAGCTACTGAGCTACCGACAACTTAGTTTTGGTTGTTCAAGAGGGCGATTATTGGCTCGCTCTGTTTTACGAGTTAGGGCATCATTTAATGAAAATTGCTGAATTTAGAAGTGGGTCGACCATCTTGTGGTCAACCACTTGGTTTGTAAACATTATAAATACCACCGTGGTGGTTAGACATAAGTTAAGAAGTAGAAGCATCAGTGTAATAGATAGAAATGCGTTTTTACTCTGTTTTGCCATTTTTACATTGCCAACTTATACAAGAACTGGGTTTTTGAGTTTTCATGGTGAATTCGAATTGTTGAGTTCATGGTGTGCTATTAGAAAGTGACCACAACTTGCTGGGGGGCCCACCAACAGTCTGGTAACTGTTCTTTGTGTTGTTCATGCATTTTATAGTTTAATTGTTCTCTTTATTTTCCTGTACATGCATTTTTATTGTGTTAATTAGTTTGTTGTTATAGTTTAATTGCTTTGATTCTCTTTTACAGGTTAGAATGATGGATTGTGTTAGCATGCATTGATCTTGTAGTTAGGAACGGATTTTCAAATCCCTAGACTAACCCCATGTACAATTAGATATTACATTATGTCTTTATTTATGATTTTAGAATCAAGTTTAAAACATAGTTTTCAATAGAATAGAACAAAGTTTTAATTTGGGTTTTCTTTGACAAGGATTTGATGGATGGATAGAGTTAATTTCAGTTTTTAATGATAGATTGCTTATTTCAGTTTTATATAGATCTTTCATACTTAGTTGTTGGTTAATACATTTGGTATTTTACCTTTTAATGTCATTTTCTTATTACAGTTTGAATTGTTAGAATAAATATAGCATAGTTTTCATTTTATGTAATTTCCTTTCTAGAATTAAATTGCAATTATATTTCTTAGTTAATGGTTGAATCTAGTTTTGCTTACATAGTATAGAAGTACAATGATGATCTCGTTATATTGTTGATGGTTAATAAATGAATATGCAGGGTAATTGACGATTGTTTATGTCATGGCTAAATTCTCATTGGATTGTTTAATCCATACCTTTCACTTTGCTATTGAGATTAGTATTGAGCTTATACCACTTGAATTATCCTTTGTTGTTAAGTGCCATCGAGATATCATATGACATCGGAGACATTCACACAACCACCAACATTATGTTTGAGTTTTCGTAGATTAAGAGATAGTTTTCTTGCTTTCATAGATTAAGAAATAGTTTTCTTGCTTTCATAGTTCAGAAAAGATAGTTTCTTGCTTTTGTAGATCAAAAGAGATAATTTCTTTCTTTCATAGTTTCAAAAGATAGTTTAATTGTTGTTGTAGGATTGATAGTCTTTTCTTTGATAGACTAGATAGTAGTTTTGCTTATCATAGATTAAAGGTTAGTTATTATTTCTTCTTGCTTTCAATTAAATAGATTTCCTTTCATGAATTAGAAATAGTTTTGAATTAAGAACATAGTCCACTTGCCTCTTAGGCTAGATAGTTGTTCAATGAGAAGTTTTATTTGATTACTTGCAGTAAAGGCTATTTTAGAGTAGTTAGTTTCTTACTTTCTTTAATAGGTTAGTTAGTTGTTTTGTCTATTTTATTTAATATGTTAGCTAATTGTTTTGCTTACTTGTCTATTTACTTTCATAGGTTAGTTAGTTGTCTTTTCTTACTTGATTGCTTGCTTTAGTAGAATAGTTGCTTGCTTGTTTATTTACTTTCTTTCATAGGGTAGTTGCTCAATGAATGTAGGTTGGCAAGTTAAATTAGTTTGCTTTTATCATTTTCTTATTGTTATGCTTAAAGTAGTTTGCTTTTGCTTATTGTTTATTGTTGAACTAGTTTGCTTTACATAGGATTTTTACTTATCTTCTTAGAACTATCCATCGATCCTTGGCCCAAAAGTACTTAGGTTACATAGTTTAAAGTTTCTTCATAGGGTTTTCTCATTAGATAACTTTGCTTGAATAGATTAGCCTTAGATAGCCACTTCCTTAGTTAGACTATACTACTATCAGCCCCTCTACCTTTTGTTGGTTGTGGAGCCTGATTATCTTCTTGATTCAGAGGTCCTTGCTTTCAACCGTGTTTATACCCCATGAAGACTTTACACCCCATAAGTGTGTACACTCTTCCACGCAGGGGAGTGCATAGGGGGGGTACCCCCTCTACAGGGTTCGGGTGCGAAGCCCCCGAAGGAAAAATTGTCTTGTAAATGTATATTGTAATTTCAATGTAAATCTGGACCATTCATTATAAGGTCATAGATCTAATGGTAGAAATTGTGTTAGGGTTTTCTTCTCTAGAAGGAAACCCTCTGTCATGAGGGAAATGTATTGCGGCTATGCATTATGGCGAGTTTTGTATTCTGAGAGAGGAGTCTGTGAGAGAAAGAAGAGGAAGTTACAACGAGTTTTGTTGTAGGTTGTATCCCTTCATTTGTTGGATAATAATAAAGGAAGGACCTGGAAATTTCTCTGGTGGACGTAGCCCACAGTGGGTGAACCACGTAAATCTGTGTCTCTATTGTATTGTGTATCTTCTGTGTTTTGTTTCCGCATTTGTTTTATTTTATTGCTCCGCGGTCCTGTTTTTCTAACACCTTTGGCATATATTTTGCTACAACTCTAAATTTACTTACCCTAAGTTCACAATTTAATTAAGGGTTTTTAGTGTCTTTTTAGTGCATATAGAACACCCATCAATATGTAGTGAAGGGGAAGGGGAAGGGAACTATCATGTTTTGACTTGAGTTATGGGTTTGTGAGAGGCATATGATGTGCTTTGTGTACCAAAAATAAATAAGAACTTTCTCTCAATTTTAGTTTTGGAGGATAAGGGTTTTGTTGTGACTTTCTAGAGAGGGAAAGTAATCATATGTCCAAAGGGAGTTAGCCCTGACATAATAGTGCGCATTTGGGTCAAATAGTGTAGGTTATACAAGTTGTAGGGAAAGCCTATAGGTGGATCTAAGGGGATCTTGGATCATGGATTGATGTTAGTGGTAGAGGATGAGGAGCAGGAGGCTCCGAAGGGTGATAAGTTTCCACAGACTTCCAGTGTGGGGAGTCAACCTTCATATGGGAAGAGGGAATTATACCCTTTTATTTATGTTAGAAGACTTAGTTGGCATGAACTGAAATTGATGGATTATAAAGAGAAAATTGATGGATTATCAAGAGAAACTTGATGCTCCTAGGAGCACATTGAGGGAGAGTAGGACTTCTATGAAGTTCTCAAACTTCATGGCACTAATATGTAGTATCATCAATTGCATGACTTCTAGTGTTCGAGGAGTAGCTAACCAACAGGGTTGGTGGGATGCCAGTGTGTAGGATGATGTGTTCAACATTTTGTTAGGTTCAAAGGATTAACCAATTCTAGGTGGCTCTTTGAAAAGTACCTTCCTTGCTAAGTGGTAGTGTTGATGTTTGTAGCATCAAATAGGTACTTCTGCACAAGTCTAAGTGTCTAGACATGTTGAAGTCATCCAAATATTTCTGCCTTGATACATTACTTTATTTAAAGGAATTATTAAAGTAAAGTGATTTTATTAATTAGTTGAGTTATTTTTAAAGAAATCATTTAATTAACATTAGTGAATTAAATCCTATACATTGATCTCAAGTGAGGTGAGAAGTAATCTCAACTATCAATCACTTTGGGGATTAGGGTTAGTTCATAACTCAATATTATAAAAGCAAGGCTAGGGTAAAGGAGGACGATACTTGTGAGATACGCTTGTGAGAGAGATTGTGTGTAGATACACAAGAGAGAGAAAAGAAGGAATTTTGTTCAAGGGTTGGATCATGAAGGACTACATGATTCAAAGAGATCTTATATAGGTAGAGAAGGACTTCCATATTGATATCATGTTAGGGAGAACAGAGAATAGAGGCAGTCACAAGTGGGTTTCAACAGATTAGAACCGCAGAAGAAGGGTCACACCATACATATCTTTTCATATAGTCTTTGAGTGTGTGTATGCAAGTTTCAATGGAGATAGGAACACATATGTAGGTTTCCTTAAGGAAAGGCATTTACATCTTGAAAAACATGAAAACCCAAGGTCGTACAACAGATCAGGACTTGCTATGGTTTGTAGATAGTCTCTATAGTTTTCTGTATTTCTCTATGGGCCATTTTCGGTTATAACCCTAAATTGAACCTGGCATGCATACTTGTCATTAGGCCATCTAAATTGCTATCTTTACCAAGCCATTATTGAACAACTCTTCTAAAAATCATCATTTTGAAGGTGTACGCGCCCTGCCCCATTACTTCCCGCGTACACACGTGGGATGAAACAATTCTGCTATAGCGGGAAAACCCCTCTATGGACTACACAAAGGGCCTAAAGTGTAGGAAAAACTAATCATCTAAAGTCTCATACTTTTTATCACTATCCCAACATTACCCCACAATCCTACATAAAAGACAAGAGAGAGATATCCGGTAGGCCTACCTTAAACTCCACGTCCGATGTCGATCCCTTTGCGCTTGGTTGTTCCCTAACTACAAATATCCTACCAAGGATGAACTTCATTCATCAAAAGAAAAACAAGAAACTACAAGCATGCATTCTACATATGGATTAGTGGGTTAGACATCATAAGCAAGAAATGTAAACAAATCATATAAGTTTAAGAAGTCATTTGGTGGGATGGAAAAAGTACTTCTTTATATTAATCTCACAAAAGTCACTTACAACATGAGACCGACACTTATTCTTGAACTTGGTCTTGGGCTCCTCTTCACCATGCACAAACTGCTTCCACATCTTTTCCTCCTCTTGAGTTCTCTCTTAGGGAATTAGTAAGGGATTTACAATTGGGGCCAAGGGGGATTGATAAAATGGGCATAGTTTCTTTGCTCTCGTGCTTCCCTTTGCAATGGGACCCCAACCCCTTATTTTATAGCCCAAAAGGGATAGTAACAGTTAGGGTGACTGGATATGGGCAGCCAAACGGTTAAGTAACGGCCTGAAAACCAATATCTAATGAAAATTTCCACATTTCATGATATTTTGTGAGTGTACACGAGCTGTAGTGTCTCAACAAGCGTGTGTATGCGGGAAGTAATGGGGCAGGGTGCATACACCTTGAAAATGATGATTTTTGGAAGAGTTTTTCAATAATGGCTTGGTAAAGATAGCAAGTTAGATGGCCTAATGCCAGGTATGCATGTCATGTGCAATTTAGGGTTATAACAGATGCCCCCTAATGTGTGAGTTCAGAAGAGCATCTAATGGCCGAAATACATTACAAATATTCACCACTATATGACGTGAGTGAGCCTAGGGACCGAAGTTCAGGAGGTGCCATATGCAAAAAATAATAATGTGTCTCACCGAGGTGGGAATACCCATGCTCAAGATGAAATAAAATCATGGCTGCCAATAAAATACACTACAAATCCATGCCATATAACTATATAAAGTGTAGCTGCGAGCAATACATAGTGGACCTACATCTCAAAATCAAAATATATACATGTATAGTATCCATCTTCAAGAAGCCAATGACACCTGATGGCAGGAGATGAGGTCTTTAGAGCTTGAGCAACAACTTCAAAATCTTCAAAACTCGGGTAGGAGTGTAATATCAGTGTACGACTTCACTACCCAGAGGTCTTCGACGGCTCGTCAGGAACAAACAAGAGGATCTTGATGATCATGCATAGAAATTCATTGATTTTGAGCAAGGACTTGATTGATCTTTCGGGATGGCCATGCATGAGGAGAAGAGACAAACTGTAGAAGGGCCAACTCAAGTTTATTAAGACTTCCTTTGGATGAAAGCATGACAAAAGATGAGACTCAGGAAACATGGAATTGACAGAAGTTCACGATGCAGGAGGCAAATCGAACTCTCCATATGTTTGGAAGGGTAACCAAACAGAGGAGGACACAACTCTATGTAGCGAGGACAACTTCCTAAGGTCATATTGAATCCTAGGGCCTGACAAACAAACAAAAGGATGTTCTTTGTCCAAAGGAGACTCATTGTGTTGTCAACAAAATGAAAATACTTTTCCCTTCCTCTTTTTGGGGTATATTTGATTTTTTTGTCTTTTTCAATAATTTTGGGAAGCTTGAAAAAGAATAAAGAATGCTATGTTACAAAGGAGGATCAAGTGTCACAGACATACTAGTTCCAAGTGCAAGGAACACATGGATTCTTAGAGAAAGGGGACATATGCAGGAAAAGGACACTCGAGAAAAATCCTCCATGGGTCAAGGTGTCAAGACGCAGAGGCAAAGTGCTACTGGGCTTGCATATAAGGCATGCTTCAGAGGGTTCAATTGAGAGAAACATGGAGCCAAAATTAGGCCAAAGATGCAGAAATGCAAATGTGATTAATAAGACACAATGATAACGTCCTTAGATGTGATTTTCACGAGCCCAAAGAAGGTAAGCTCAATGGTTTTTCATTTTTAGAGAGTTTGAAAAAGAATAAAAGGAGACTCCAATGGGGTACCTTTTTCGAAGGTAGTCTAGTCGGTTCGAAAAAGGGGTAAACTAGCATCAAACAGACGTCTATTCAAAATCGTTTTAACGAGTGTGACAAAGACAATATCGCTCTGCATTTTTTTCACTTTTAAGGAGTATGAAAAGATCTTAACTATGGACTCCGTAAGGGATGTTCTTCTGGACCAATTTAACGAGTGTGAAGAAACAAGGTCACTCAACTATCTTTTCAATTTTAGGGACTCTGAAAAGAGCTTAACTATGGACTCCGTGGGGGTTCCTTTTTCGTAGATTTAGTCCCTTGGGCCCGAAAAAGGGTTAAAATTATACCTGAGAATACTCTTCTAGAGAACTGAGGCTCCTAGAGTGTACCTTTGTTCATACTTTTGACCATCCGGATTGAAAAAGGGGTAAACTACAACCGGACATACGTGCCTTCAAATTTCATTTTAGCGAGAGTGAAGGTCAACAAGATCGCTCGACAATCTTTTCATATTTAAAGGGTCTGAAAAGGGCTTAAAAGAAGACCCGTTGTGTTTTGGGAGTTGCGAGGGTGAGGTAAAGAGTGATAATGAATCAAGCAAATGAGGCTCATACTCATAATCAGGAAAAACTAATAAGGAGTCCTGAGCCTATAGTCATTATTGATAGCATGGATACCAAAATGCAACCAGGATCTACCTAGGGCATCCATGTACAGGTAGGATCTACCACTAAATTACGACACTTATAGAGAAAACGTGAGGGTTCCATGTTGTAATTTGGTGGGATCGATCCTATGGCAAAGTAGAAAATACAATGAGGTGCAACGAGTGGAGGTGGAAACCTAACTTACATGCACAAAGTTGAAAAAATGAATTTTTACCAAAAGACCTTTAAAATGACCCAACTCTCCAAAAGTTTCGCATTACCCAAAGTAACACTTATCATAACATTCCATAAGAAACTCATGAACCATACTAAATGATTTTTATGTTTAGAGAAAACAACAAAAGGGTTTCAAAAAAATGACAAAAAGGGCCAAAAAAACTCTATAAATAGAAATTTGGCAGCTCATTATCACTATTACAAATTGAGAATTGACCAAAAGTAAAAAAAAAAACCTTTTTCAAAAGAGTTGATTACGGGAGCTTTAGTGGACAAAACAAACTTTTGCTTGGACCAAGTAAGTGCAAATTATCCCCTCCTACATTTCC
>SNQJ01S0030638.1:5219-28379 GCA_010110895.2 Picea sitchensis | reverse complement strand
TTGGAGGAAAGTTGAAGAGGAGCCCAGGACCAGGTTCGTGGAGCAGTGGCTGGCTTCATCATTGTAAGTTGATTTGTTGAAGTTAATAATAAAGAAGTACTTTTCCCGTCCCACCATATGAGGTGTTCATGGTTTATTGCATACATGTTGTTTGAACATCTAACCCATTAATCTATATATCAAATGCATATGGATTTCTTTGTTTATCTTTTGTGAATGTAGGTCAACCTTGGAAGGAGAGTTGCAGTCAAAGAGCGATCAAGCGTGAAGAAGGATTGATATCAAACGCCCAAAATAAGGTATGCTCACTTGATCTTCTTAACTACATATTTTCTTAAGAATAATAGGGATTAGGTCCAGGACGATGGTAGAAAGTAGGAATCTTTAGGTCTTTTCTGCATGCATAATAAAACCCTAAGTGTTAGTCCGTAGGGGGATTTCCCACTCACAACAAAATTGGTGACCATACTGGGGATATCTCTAGGGTTTCTGGGAATATTTTTTGGGTATTTTTAAGAACTGGTTTCATTTCCTGTTTTTAAACTTTCTGCAAAAGTCTGAGCTAACAGAGATTCTTGTCTTCCACACCAGTTATCTCTGTTTCTTTGCATGACTGTATTTTTTTTTTCTGAAAACCCACAGAGGTACACGTGGCCTGTGTAAGGTCTACATGTGTGAACCCGCGCCCTACATTCTCACAGACTGCATGTACACGCTAGCTGAGGAAGTGTCAGTCACATGTATGATTCTAGAAAATTTCTTTTAGAGAGGCAGTCATCCTCTTCCCTGTCAGAATTAGTCCTTCTCAAGGGTTTTTTGGAACTTTTTCTAGTCTTTGTTGTTTGCAATCTATAGCTTAGGTTTCACCTTGGATTGGTTTGTTCTATGAATTTTTCCTTGAATTGTTTTCTTTTTTCTATTAAAGTAAGTGTCTGAGTCTTCAAGAGATTATGGTTCTTAGTACTAGTAGTCTCTTCCTGCACTATCTTTCTTGGCTTTTCATTTGTCTTAGAATTTCAGATATACACATGGCCTATACAAGGTTAGCACGCGTATACATGCGCTTTGACTTTACACAGCTCGCGTGCACATGCTTGTTGTTGAACTGTCAGCAGTGTGCTTGAGGAGAGAATTTTTGTTGAAAGTGAGGCAATCATTCTTTCCTTTGACAAGAGTTGTCCCTCTCAGGTTTTTGGGTCTTTTTCATAGCGGTTAGTAACTTAGGTTTGATCACAACAATAGCTTTCTTTTTTCATTTAGAAGTTTTCCTCAAAACTTTCTTTTATAGGGTTTTTAGACAAGTGTGAGAGTCCAATTTTAATTTTCTTGTGTGTGATTTTTAAAGTGACTCTTTGTGATATAGGCTTAGGCCAGAAGTTTTCTTGGTTTTGACTTGTTGATATTTTTCCTTTTTTCTTTGTGAGCATTCAAATAAAATAAAAAAACTTTTGTTTCTTTGTTTGGTTAAAAAGTGTTGTTTTGCATTAGTAACCAGGGAAAAGTATTTTCTTTCATAAGTTCTTGATAGTTTACTTAGATCATAAGTAGCTCGTAGTTGAGTGAAATCCTGCTTTGAGTTTGTTGTTCAAAGATCATAGAAATTTTTTAAGTTTGAAAAGTTGTTTAAGAGTTGAGTTAAGTAAAGGTTTTTTGTTTCCAACTTTCTGCTTATTTTGCTTTTGTCTTTCAAACATCACTAGTTTCACTTTCATAACCTTTGACTTAAGACAAGCCATAAAATTAATGCTAAATCTAAAATTCATTAGAATTTTTATGTTTGTAGGGTCAACCAACTAGTTTAGGGTTAGAGCCTTGAATTAGGTTGGAGAGGAAACTCTTCAAAGCCATTAAAATCAAACATTGGAGTTTGAGTTAGGGAGTGTCAAAGTCCAATATCGTGAAAGTTATCTGGGACCCCCCTCTAACATAGGGGATAAAAACGATGTCATGAGCGGAAAGGTAGCGGATATAACCCCTCCAAAACTGGACCAATCATAGTGGAGAACACATATAGAGGGCTTGTCTTGGGAATCCGTCGATTGCATTTGCCACAGAGCTTCGTGGGTCTCGAATCCGTTCGAGGTCCTCAGTTGTCTTCCAGACAACTTGCTTTCGATACCCTTGATAGGTTTCAGGCTCGATACCCTATTCATTGTGGTCTACCCGACTTTCAACTGTACCCTCCTGGTGACTATTCGTGCACTGGCAACCTAGTTGCCTATCTTTTTAGAGACATAGACAGGTGACTGTGGGGGTATACCACGGTACCTAGGATAGGCATAGGGCCACGCTTTGCAGAGTATACCTAGAGGGTGCTTCCATGTTCGAGTTTCATTTTCACTGGTAAGTTTCTCTAGTGTTGGTTGTTGTAATTGTTCTTCCAATTAGTTTAGTGTTTGCTTGTTTTATCGTGTAGGGACTTTTTTAGTGTGTGTTGTTTTTGAACAAATAGAAAACCATAGAGAGTCTTTGATCTTCTCACACAGTGGAGGATCCTGAGCTCCACCGGTCACGAAGGCTCTTGGGCCTATCACCAGTTACACTGGAGCCACCTCCGCCACCACTAAGGTGAAAGCTAGACCAACAAAGGTATTTTGAAGCGATCGGGTCACAAGAAATTGTGCCTGACCAACATCCGGATAAAATGACCATTTTAGACTTTGGAGAAAAAGCTCTTGGTCCACCTGAAACTCCAACCACTAATATTTTGACACCCATCGTCGTACCGATACACCCTTACGAGTGCCAGATAGTGTCCCATGCAAGAATGGAAACAAATGTTGTCACTCCTTCTGGGAATTCTTCAATTCCCACTATGGTTGTCACCATAGGAGAGTTTCCACTTCCTAACCCACCATCACTAGTCTGAGCCTCCATGGTATTGACCACCTCTACCTCATACAATGGTCTAATCCCATCTATGGCGGTGGCCACAACCCCTTTCACACCAAGTGCGACAGGCCCCCCATTCTCATACGGGATGCCTAGCTCAAGTACAAGTCCTGTACTTTCCTACTCCACTTCACAGACTTTAGCTCTGGGGGCAGGGAGCTCTAATGCTCCTCTGTAAGGCCACATGGGGGGAACTTCAGCTCCTTTTAACGCTTTCCCTTACGGGGGAGGTCATATACCTCCTTCGTCCCCTTTGCTCGGTGGCACACATCAACAATCTATCGGGCTACTTGCACACCATAGTTTATTTGGAGCAGAGATTCAAGGACATCCTTTTCATAATATGACGGTAGGTTTGACACCATTTTCTTTGTTCAGTGCATTTGGTAATAACGCCTTCTCATCAGCTGCTTTCCCGACTGGGGGCAATCCTGATTTTGAACAACCTATTCCTATGCAGGGTACTATTCCTGCACAGGGGGAAAACCTAGGAACTTCTTCTGCATCAGGGCCTTGGAATTCTTGGCAGGGATCCATTCCCTCATCAGGAATGCCGATCTAGGGAAGTTATTTTCACAATCAATAGAACCCTAGACAAGGTACTATGCCTATCCCCAAGGGATCGGCATGGGGCAACCCTTCCCAAAGTCCTCCGAATGTAATGCACACCCAACTATCTATGTCCTATTTTGGGAATCAACCAATTATGTCTCCTCACACGTAGAATCCGTACTCTGGTCATGGCCATGGTTTTTACCAAAACCCAGGCCAGCAACCGAACTTTTCCTAGCAACCTGGTGCCAGTCAAACTCCAGGTCCCTTTTTCCTAGGTTATCACCAACAACCCAAACTACCTTTCTTGGCAACCTTGCATTTGCCAGACTTGACAAGGTTGTTGAATGATCCTATCTGCCACGATCCGCGTTAGCCCCCTATGCCGACGAATTTGCCTTCGTACATACCAAAGTTTGAAGCAAAGCCTAACGAAGATCCAAGAGATCATGTGACTACCTTCCATCTTTGGTGCTCATCTAACTCGTTGAAAGACAACTCCGTACAATTGTGATTGTTTCAACGTACTCTCATTGGGAGTGACATGAAATGGTACATTGAGATCGACCACTCAAGATACTCTTCCTTCGATGAATTGGCAATGGCTTTCCTAAACCATTTCCAATTACCTATGAGATACGATGCTGGCACAAAATTGTTGGCCAATTTCACACAGATAAAAGAGGACCATATATTTGATCACATCCGAAAATGGAGATGGTGGAAGAGTTTAATTAAGGTGCCAGTCCCACTAGCATTCCTGCTCGAGTGGTTCCTTAAGTCTTTGGTCCCGTAGTTATCCAAAAACGTTGCAACGTCAGCAGTATTTTCTGAAGAAGACACCATCATGAGAGCTCAACAGCTTGAGCTAATATATTCTCAGTCTAGTTTATTATACAAGATCTTTCCAGATGCGCCACACTCAATACTTGATAAAACCAGACAGAGAGCTGGACCACATGTCGATGGTATTGTTGGTTCAACACAAACAAAGCTCACTGAGCAACTAACGAAGAAATTGTAGCAATTGTCTATACAACACACAGCGGCCAGACAAGCTACTATTTTGACTGCTCCCCCTACTAAAATAGCGGATGTACACATAGTGAAATTGACAAATCCAAAGGCCACCCAGCAGCCTGAAGGAAATAAAAAACAACAAAAGAAGGGTAAGGGGGATAAGAAACCCACTAATAATGCTGGCGGGGGAAACACTGAGAAATAGAAGGTGAGATATCTGTGCAACCTGTGCGCGGAAAACCATCCGCCCACCAATGTCCTCGGCTTGTAGAGGCCCAAAATTTTGTGACACTGCAACAACCTGCTGTGTTAACCAATCCATTTCAGCATAGGCAAAACCTAACCCAAGCCTCTACAAGCGCGGAAAGGGGAAGTCAAGGACCCTCTCTGTCTTCGAACAATCCCGCATCCGTGAATGTGTATATGATGAAGGGTGATGCTTTTATAACGACTAGAGTGCATGAATACAGTAAACCAAGCACTTTTGAGAAGGGAAAAGAAGTCGAACTCCCCTCTCTTCCTCTACAGATTGAGAAGACTTTGGGTGAAACAATGACACGCATCCCAAAGGGTGCATTCAAAAAAGTTTCTCACAACCCAAATGCAAGGGTTGCCCAGAACTATTCTGTGGTGGAGGATTTGTCTCAAACCCCTTGTGCGATGTCCACTTTTGACATCCTCCAAAGATGCCCTTCCTAGAGGAATGCTTTGTTAACCACTTTAGGATCTACCGAGACTTGTAATCTAGGTACCATCATGCTGGATACAACCAACTTAAAACCTCATCTGCCTTACCACGTAGCATTTCATATAGTAGTGGCTCACCCCACGAAAAATTTTACTCGAAATATTTTCCACACGGTGATTGATGAGAACGCCTCGACATGCATTATGTCATTGGCATGTTGGAAGGCCATTGGCCAACCCGTTTTGTCTCCATCACCTACTCTTCTCATTACTTTTGACGATCATTTTTTCCGACCACATGGTATCATTCCTTCTTTCCCCATGCAGTTAGGAGGGAAGACCATGTGCATCGAGGTAGAAGTAGTCAACGCATCCCTCGACTACAATATCTTGTTAGGAAGGAGTTGGAATTATGACATGGAAGCAGTGGTTGCTACAATTTTCCGGATCTCGTTGTTTCCACATGAGGTCTGAATCGTGACCATTGATCAATTGTCTTTCTCCAAACCTGACCCTTCATTGGGGGTGTCTGTGGTCCTGATGATTGATAATCCTCAACCAGGCATAGTCAACATAGTGGTTGGTTTGTGCCCATCTTTGATGGGTACCTTCAATTACATGCCCCCTCAAGGCGATGCCAAGTTCATATTCGACCACCATAAGGTTGAGATTTTCCAAGTTTCGTCGTTTCACATGACTTACTTCAATGATTCATGGATATTTCCTTCCCCATCGGCCATGATGGATGGGACAGGCCACCCAGGCATGTCCATGCCCTTGTCCGCAGCTGAAGTAGCGTACTCTTTAGTCCAGTAAGCTTTAGCCAACACAGATCCAACTCCTACACAAGAGTTAGATCCGCTTCTAGAGCCTATTTGGGCTCAAGGTTCTCTCACTGACACCGATTCGTTAGACTCAGTCTTTCCCTCTGACGAAGTAGTAATTGAAGCAATGACTAGTCCAGACAAACCCTGGGATGATCTTCATCACAGATCATACTTCCTCCCAGAGTTACGCAGAATCGAGGCCGAAGAATTCACCTTGACTATGACTGGAGATAGGTCTTGTCCTATTAATCCCTTAGCTACACATGAGGTCTATGCTGAGGGTAATATGGAAACCATCGATGAAACCATACTGATCAATATATCCAGAACCCATGGTGTCGTGGAGAATGTTTTCGTCGGCGCTGAATTCTCCCCCGGAGAGATTCAAATCTACACAGATCTATTTAAATAATTTCGTGATATTTTTTTTTGGTCTTATGAGGAAATGCCAGACATCGATCCAAAAATATTTGAACATGAAATTACAACTTATCTAGATGCCAAGACTGTTCGGTAGAAGCTTCGTCTAGTTAATCCCAGGAAAGCAGCAGCCATTAAGGTTGAAGTTGAGAAACTGCTAAAATCCGGTTTTATCTATCCTATCCATTTGACCCAATGGGTGTCAAATCCTTTGTCGGTCAATAAAAAATAAGGCACGATTCATGTATGTATAGAATTCTGTGATTTGAACAAGGCCTGTCCAAAAGATAATTTCCCCACACCATTCATCGACTAGATAATTGATGAATGTGCGGGTTGCGAGGCCTTCTCTTTCATGGACGGTTTTTTTGGATATAATCAAATACAAATCAAACCTGAAGACCAGCACAAAACGACATTCATTTGTCCGTGGGGTGCATTCGCGTATCGTAAGATGCCCTTTGGTCTCAAAAATGTTGGAGCAACCTTTCAGTGGGCCATGTATTTTTCTTTCCATGACCTCAAGCATATAGTCGAGGCCTATTTAGATGATTTAGCATCTCGATATCATAAGAGAACGGATCATCCCACACACCTCCGACTTATCTTTGAGCATTGTCGCTACTTCCAGATTCGCTTGAATCCAAACAAGTGCATCTTTTGCGTAACATCAGGACGTTTGTTAGGTTTCATAGTGTCAACAAAAGGGATCATGGTCGATCCTCTCAAGGTTGAGGAAATAATTCATTTGCCTCTCCCACGCACAATCCTTCAACTTCAGAGTCTACAGAGCAAGGAATTTTTTTTAAGACGTTTCATCGCCAACTATGTCGAGATCACAAAGGGATTTATGTTCTTACTGAAGAAAGGCATTCCTTTTCATTGGGATGATGCTTCTCAATGCTCTTTTGATGCATTGAAACACGCCCTCACAACTGTCCCTCTGCTTTGTCCACCTAACTATAACAAATATTTCTTATTATACCTCGTTGCAGTAGAGTCAACCATCGACATGGTCTTAGTTCAGGAAGATGAATTGTTCTCAGAATATGTGATTTATTACCTGAGCTAAGGCCTCATAGGACCAGAACTCAATTATTCTCATATCAAAAAAAATTGCGTTGGCAGCAGTCCATGTTGTTCAATGGTTCTGTCATTATGTTCTATTTCACAAGACCACCGTCATTGCTGTCATGAATCCATTCCAATACATGTTGACACAACGGGTAATAGGCAGAAAGATCAATAGATGGATAGTAGTCCTCCAGGAATTTGACTTAGATTTCGTTTCAGCAAAATCCAAAAAGTCACTGGTCTTTGCAGAACTTATTTCGGAACTTCCGGTTGAGTCAGGTGATATGGTGCCCGAAGAGTTGCCTATCAGAGGATATATGTTTTTTATCACATATTTGGATCCCTGGTATGGAGATATGCTTATCTATCTCCAGAATTTGAAATGCCCCACCTTTGTTTCTCATGATGAGCATCGACGTATACACCACCTGGCTAAGAATTATCCCATACTCGATGATACGTTGTATCAAAGAGGTGTAGACTATGTCTTGCGCCGATGTCTCACTCACGAAGAAGTAGTTATCATGCTTAACGATTTCCATACTGGAGCCTTTGGTAGTTATTTGTCTGGGTTGGAAACAACTCAAAATATTTTACGATCAGGTTACTTTTGTCTGACACTAATCAAAGATTGTATCAAATCAATCAAGAAGTTCCAACCGTGCCAGATCTTCTCTCGGAAGATGAGGGCACATCCCGCTCCCATGTTTCCTGTCATCACAGTTGGTCCCTTCACCAACTGCGGGATTGATTACACTACATGTAACCCTCCTTTAGCAAGGGGACACCATTATATCATCGTAGTTGTAGACTACTTCACGAAATGGGTCGAATCTATGCCAACGTTTAAATATGATGGAGAGACTGTGGCTCTCTTTTTATTCAACCAGAATAATAGCAAGGTTCGACGTCCCGAGGGATATTTTCACTGACCATGGCCGTCACTTTCAGAACCAGATGATGACCGAGTTAACATCAAAGCTTGGGTTATGACAAGAACATTCATCACCCTACTACTCTAAAGAAAATGGTCAGGTGGAAGTTGTAAATAAATGTCTTAAGACCATCCTACAACGAACGATCAACTTAGCCAAGTCAAATTGGCATTTGATGTCATACTCAACATTATGGGCTTACCGAACATTTGTTAAGACTGTAATTGGTTTCTCACCTTTTCAACTCATTTACAGGATAGAAGCAGTCTTGCCTATTGAATGTCAGATCCCATCCCTAAAGTTGGCAGTACAATTATTGTCAGACACTTCTCCACTTGAAGAGCGGTTATTATACCTTGAGCAGCTCAATGAGGAGCATCGTGATGCGGCCCTGGCCAACAAGGCTCAAAAACATAAAGTCAAGTGTCAGTATGATAGGTCCGTTCATCCTCAGATTTTCTTTGAAAGCGACCTTGTCCTGGTCTATGACCAAGATAAGGACCCCCTGGGGGCAGGAAAATTCAAACCCATGTGGTTTGGACCTTTCATCATAAAAGAGGTTCTAAAAAAGGGCGCTTATCATCTGGTTTACTTTGAAGGGAATTCTTTGGTAGAGCCTAGAAATGGGCTCTACCTCAAGAAGTATTACTCATAGGCAGGTCACCATGGGTAACTTTTTGTAACATATGTATAGTCTTTGTACTATTACATAGGTAGTTTCTTTTAGTATTATGGACATGTCTTTTTTGATGTTATATTTCATCACTGTGGCAGATGTCAAGTGAATCTGAGGTGTTCATTGGGTACACAGATGGTGCTAGCCAGCACACTTGGAGGCTAGCCTCCGCATCTTGGGTAATTTTTACACCTCGAGGCCAATTATTATCTTCCGGAGGTATATGCTTAGGTGACACCACAAACAATGTCATCGAGTATAGTGCAGTTATTGAGTTTCTTCGTGATGCCCTGTCATTTGGTATCTCTCATCTTCGGGTCTATTTAGACGCTCAGCTAGTTGTGTCGCAGTTAAATAGAGTCTACCATGTTCATGATCCGAATTTACACCGACGATTCCTTAGGGTACGTCTCTTAGAATGAAGCTTTGATTATATTACATATTTTCATGTTCCTAGGAGATTAAACCAAATTACAGATACTCTAGCTAATCAAATTTTAGATTGGCATCTCACACACATATGAAAGGATATACACATAAACATGTAAATACCAGGGATGATATTAGGGGCTAAATTTCTCTCATGGGCTTATTTTCCATGGTTTTTCCCAAAAAAAAGATTCTCTATTCTAAAAATGATTCACCCAAATTCTATAGGATAAAATTATTTTACCTTAAAAATCGCCAAAATTTTATACAAACTATATAAAATCCTTAGAAATTTGAATATTTTTACAAAAAAATTGCCAAACATTTATAGTTGGCATATGAAGGATTACTAAGATTCGCCAAGGTTTCTATATTTTAAAATAAATTTCCATCCTTAAAATCATCCCTAGTAAATACATTTTTAAAAAGAAAAAATGATCCACAAGACACAAAAAGACATTAAAATCCATATATAATATCATAGTCACCGGAGTACATAGGTGGACGCAAGCGCCTCAAAAGTATGACCAATAACGAGTCATGGGGCTTATTCCCTCAAAAAATATATACAAGTAGTGCTCTTGGCACGTGATAAGTCTAACTAAGGGCAGGGCCTGTGGGCCCTGTTTTACTGATCAACAACGTTTTCCTAATGCCAAAACAATCGGACCCACGTCCATGGTGCCCCCACTACATGAGGCTGCATAGATGGTGGCAGATCCTCAATCTATGCCATAGGGACCATGCGGGTGAGCGAAGTAAAGTTTCACTCGACTCGTCTCAACACCCTCTCAGCCTCCCCGGTTGGAATCTCTCCTGTTGCTAGTGGTCCCCCTGCGGTGGTAGGTACGGCCCCTGGCCGAGGATGATGCCTGTTCCTCGCATAATCCGCTGGTCGCACTGGTCCCACATCTGCACACAATAGACACATATCCGTCAAATACTCTGGTATAAAAACAAATGATATATAAAAAAAAAACAACATAAAAATTACATATGTTTCACAAAAAAAACAACAACAAAACAATGATGTAAACTTACCCATCTCTCCTGGCTCCTCACCAGGAGGTACTAGTATCTCAGGATCTCTCGAGAAATCAATCCAAAAATAAGGGTAATCCTCTATGACTGGGATCTGTCGTGAAAACCAAGCAAAGAAGTCATCATCAAAGGACTCATTGGTCCTTCCACCATCCTGTCATGGTAATAACACTGCCCATCTACAAATCGTAGGAAGAGAGGCCCGATGTCCTCGTACCACTACTCAAGGACTAAAGCTCAAAACTCTTTCAAAGAAGAAAGAGCATAGAATGGTCCCGAACCCAAAGTTCCTCTATGTCCGCGACCGACAATCTGTCAGTTGCCTCTTCATACAATCTAGCAGTGTAGTTCTCCAGTCAAATATTTGTGCATTTAAGCACTGGAATGCACAATTCATCTATGCATGGGATGCCTGATGTAGAGATGCAGAACCAGTCATCCTCCCAATAAGAAACACAATTGCCTACAGCGATAAGTCAATAATATTTCTTATGGCACCTATGAGCTTGATCGTTCTATACCAACCTCACAATAAAGTCCTATCAATTCCGATATGTTATGAGGCCCCGAAGGAAATGTCTGAAAGTTGACTGGTTCCCCTCTCCTGGAGAGGCTAGTCAAAAAATATATGTCCTCTGTCGTGGGCACCAGTGACTGCCCCTCTAACATAAAGGCCTCTACATCAGGATGCCAATAATCAACCAAGGCATTCAGTAGCCTAGGTTGTGCCTGCATAAAAGGACATAAGAAGAACTTGAGCAACCCACATTGCATTAAGGCAACCACAATGTTGGGGTCTTCCTTGACCAACTCACTAACCTCCTCATGCTCTCTTTCCCTCCAGTGAACATACATCCTGCAAACCACCAAGTTCAGGAGGGTTAACCCTTGTTTTTTAAATTTTTTCATTCAATAAGGGGGTCCACACGGGCTATAATGTTGACAGTCGCATGTACACGCGTGCAGTTTTTACTCTACTAGAATGTACACTCGGCCTATCATAAGACAACTCGCGTGGACCTAGGGCCAACCTTTTAAAGGTTGACGACCCCCAAAACATGAAACCCAAAAAATAAATAGATATTTAAATTGAAAGAGGAGAGAGTTTATACTTAGTTGGTCCAGACAGATGGTCGTTTCGTCCACTGTAGCTCCCGGAATCACCACTTTTATCAAAGTGGTTTTTTTCTCCAGAGTCAATTTCCAAATCAGCAATGGTGATAATGAGCTACCAACTTCTATTTATACACTTTTTGGCCTCTTTTTGTCTTTTTTTTGGCCCCCCTTATCGTTTTATTTAAACCAAAAACCATTTAGAGTGATTCAGGAGTTGCATTGGAAGGGTATGATCGAGCATCAGGACATTTTTTTTGGAGTTTTGGGTAACTTTTGATGGTCCATGGAAAAATCTCAGATGATTAACTTGAGCATGTAGGTTAGGTTTCCTCCCTGAGTCTTGTATCTCATTGTCTTTATCCCTTTTCCATAGGATAGATCCCATCAGGTTGCAACACAGAACCATCATTGTTGCTTTAGAAGTGTCGTGAGTTGGTGGTAGAGCTTACCAAAACATGGATTCCCTAGGTAGATCCTGGTTGCATTATGGTGTCCATGCTGTCTCTAATCACTGTAGGCTCGGGAGTCCTTGTTGTTTTTCCTGATTACGAGTTTGAGCCTTATTTGCATGATTCCTTTTCACTCTTGACCTCACCCTCGAGACTCCCAAAAGACATAACGGGTCTTCTTTTAAGCCCTTTTCAGACCCTCTAAACATGAAAAGATTGTCGAGCGATCTTGTGGCCTTTCATGCTTGTGAAACTAAAATTTGAAGTCACGTCTATCCGGTGGTAGTTTACCCCTTTTTTGGTCTAGAAGGTCAACTATACGAACAAAGGTATACTCTAAGGAACTTCAGTTCTCTAGAAAAGTACTCTCAGGTATCATTTTAACCCTTTTTTGGGCCTGAGGGACTAAATTTACAAAAAAGGAAACCCCATGGAGTCCATAGTTAAGCTCTTTTCAAACTCCCTAAAATTGAAAAGATCGTCGAGTGACCTTATTCTTTCACACTCGTTAAAATGGTCTAGAAGAACATTCCTGACGGAGTCCATAGTTGATCTTTTTTCACACTTGTTAAAATGGTTTTGAATAGACATCTTGTCGGTGCTAGTTTACCCCTTTTTCGAACAGACTAGACTACCTTCGAAAAAAGTACCCCAGTGGAGTCTCCTTTTACGTTTTTTCAGACTCTCTAAATATGAAAAACCGTCGAGTTTACCTTCTCTGGGCTCATTAAAATCACATTGAAGGACGTTACCATTGTGTGTTTTATTAATCCATTTGCATACCTGCGTCTTTGGCCTAATGCCGGCTCCATGTTGCTCTCAACTAAACCATCTAAAGCATTCCTTATACGCTAGCCCTGTAGCACATTGCATCTACGTTTTGACACCTTTGACCCCTGGAGGATTTTTCCTGAGTGTCCTTAATCTGAACATTAGTATTGTCCCTGCCTTGAACTTGTATGTTTGCAACACTCGTTCCTCCTTTGTAACGTAACATTCTTTTATTCTTTTTCCAAAATTATTGAAAAAGACAAAAAAATCAAATATACCCCAAAAAGAGGAAGGGAAAAGTATTTTCTTTATTGGCAGCATAATGAGTCACCCTTGGATAAATCACATATGTCCGTTTGTTTAAACTCTGGGATTTAATATGACCTTAGGAATCTATTCTCACTACGTAGAGCTATGTCCTCCTCTGTTTTGTTATTCTTCCAAACATATGGAGAGTTTGTGTTGCCTCCTACCTCGTAAACTTATGTTAATGCCATGCTGCCTAAGTCTCATCATTTTTCGTGTTGTTGTCCAAGGGAAGGTTTTACCAAGCCTGAGTCGGCCCCTCTGCAGTTTGTCTCTTGCTTTCATACCCGACCATCCTGAACATCCAATCAAGTCTTTTTTCGAAATCAATGAAGCTTCCAGTCTGATCATCAAGATTCTCTAGTCCATGACCGACGAGGTGTCGAAGACCTCTGGGTAGTGAAGTAGTACACTCATATTACACTCCTACCTGAGTTTTGAAGATTTTGAAGTTGTTTCTTGAGCTCTAAAGACCTCATCTCCAGCCATCAAGTCATATCAGCTTATATGAAGATGGATACTCTACACGTATATCTTTTTGATTTCTAGATGTAGCTCCATTGTGTATTGCTCATGGATACACTTTATATAGTTATATGACATGGATCTACAGTGTATTTGATTGGTAGCCATGATTTTATTTTATCCTGAGCATGGGTATGCCCACCTCGGTGAGACAATTATTATTTTTGCAGACGACACCTCCTGATTTCTGGTCCTTGGGCTCACTTGTTCGGCACATTAGTGAAGATTGTTAATGTATTTCAACCATCAGATGCTCTTCTGACCTCACACATTAGGGGGCATCTGTTATAACCCTAATTTGCACCAGACATGCTTACCTAGCATCAGGCCATCTTAGATTCCTTCTTTTCCAAACACTGTTGAACATGTCTTCTTAAAAACGCCCTTTATAAAGGCCCACGCACCCTGCTCTATTACCGAATGCGTGTACATGCTAGCTGACCCAAAACAACCCGCGTGTACCTACAAAATCACAAAAAAAGGAAAGTTGTTGAAGGAACACACAGCTTTGGGTGAGTTAACTAAACCTTTCGGCCATGCATGGCCAAGGGTTCGAACAAATACCTAGCTTCTTCTAGCCTATAAAAAAAGGGTTAGGGGTCCCATTTGGAAGAGGATAATAAAAGTAAAGAAACTATACCTGATTGCACATTCCCTTTGTCCCAACGCTTTAGCCATCCTTATGCAAAGAGAAATATAGAGAAAAGAAGTTGGAGGACAGTTGAAGAGGAGCCTAGGACTAGGTTCGTGGAGTAGTGGCCAGCTTCATCATTACAAATTGATTTGTTGAAGTTAATAATAAAGAAGTACTTTTCCCGTCCCACCATATGAGGCGTTCATGGTTTATTGCATACATGTTGTTTGAATCTCTAATCCACTAATCTATATATCAAATGCATGTGGAGTTCTTTGTTTTTCTTGTGTGAATGCAGGTCAGCCTTGGGAGGAGAGCTACAATCAAAGAGAGATCAAGCGTGAAGAAGGATTGATATCAAATGCCCTAAATAAGGTATGCTCACTTGATCTTCTTAACTACGTATTTGCTTAAGAATAATGGGGATTAGGTCCGGGATGACGGTAGAAAGTAGGAATCTTTAGGTCTTTTCTGGATGCATAATAAAACCCTAAGTGCTAGTCCGTAGGGGGATTTCCCACTCACAACAGTAGTGCAAGCAAGAAACAAACCAATAATTGTTTCAAATGAAGTAATCGATCTTAAGCAAGAAGAGGAAATGATTATTGAATGGAAAATCAATCATAAGTTGCTTCAAGATAAGCTCATGTCGTGCAAATATTGCAAGTATATTAGCTCATTTGTAGTCGTCTTTTTGATGTTATCATTAGTAATGTTGTCTACATGGATGATAGTGGCTTTAGTAAGATGTAATAGGGTTCAAATGGCTAACAATATGCTGTCAGTTGTCATGATTGTGTTACAATTGATCTTGATGAGATAGGTGCACAAGACAGAGTTCAGAGACAAAGGACAAGCCGGATGGCCTATCCCGAGCTTGTTGACTGGTCAATAACCTTTTGGGGACCAAAAGGTCCTTTAGTGTGGAGGTGTGATCCAGAATCGGATCTAGGAAGCTTCCAAGTCTAGAAAAGTCTCAAAAATAAAAGTTCTCGAAATCAAACTAAACCAATTCCATTGTGACCGGCTTGTCGCACTGATTCTGGTAGTATATTTACTTTCTCAAACGGACGTGGTATGCGAGAGTTATCGCACTCTGACCATTTTCCCAAACACCTAAAAAGTCAATAGGTCAACTGGAGAAAGTCAATGATGATGTCAGCATGACGTCCTGCTGATGTCATCATGCTGACATCAACAAAGTGACATGTGGTAGCAGGGTGACTGGGTAGTGATGGGGACCAATGCAACGTTGACAAGTGGCAATTGAGGACCAATGAAAGGGCACCACGTGGCCCAGACATGGGCTGCCACATGGCACCCCATCACTAGTTTGAATGGAAAAATTGTTTTGGAACTCATGGGGTTCGACCCCATGACCTATTGGCTGACCAAAGCTTTGAGAAATAACCAAATGCCAACGTGCCCACACCATTTGTTGTAATTTAAAACCCACTTTATTGTTAATAAAGTGTATGCATTAAGTGTTGGGCGTGAAGGGGTTGGGGCTAAGCCCCAACCCATGGTTTAATTGTTGTTACATATAACCACAGGGGTACAGGCGCCATGTATGTAACCACCAATGCGCATTGTTAGCACCTTCCACCAAATGTTTCGGGGGCTGGAACCCTGGGGTAGGCACACCCTAAGGGCGCGGTCCTATACATAGATGCATGTGACCTCAATATGGAGTGTGCGCCCAACCCTAGGGGCTATTTTTGAAATTTTTTTACACAGGTGGGTTTTGAACTATACGGATTGGTTTTTTTTATTGATTTTCAGGCCTGTTAATGGAGATTTTGGCCATTATTGGGAGATTGGGCTCTTTTTGAGCTCAGATTTTGGGAGGAAGTTGGGGAATGATAACCAACTTCAGATCTATTAAAACCAGGCCTGTTTGAGGCCATGTAGAACATTCATATCAGATTTATGTTGAATCAAAGCCAAGCCAAAGCCATTTTTATGCAGGGAAGTTGTTGAGGAGCAGACACTTGCAGACCATTTCTAGGAGCTACACTTAGTCTTTTTCAGTGTTGTCAGTTGTGTTGGATTTATGAGGTCGAGTAGAAAACAATGAGACCAGTATGAGATCCATTTGATGTACTTTTTATGTACTATGTAAGCATTTAAGAATTAATAAAGAAGCCTCCCCCACTGGGACAAAGGCCCAAAGACGTAGGCAATTTTGTGTTGAACTCTGTTATCACTTCTCTTGTTATGATTTGTTGTTCTTATTGATTCAGTTTAGATCTATTTATTGTCTTTTGGCTTCTATGTTTCCTCATTAAATTCATCCTCTTTCATTCAACTTCTTAAATAGTTAATGGACACATGCAATTAATAACTCAACCACAGTCATTAAAAGATATTTTTGGATCAGTGAACCACGTATATTTTGTGTCGTATGTGTGATTGATTCCTGGATCTCTGTCATTGTTATACTGTTATTTACATTATTGTGTTAGATCAGATTTATTACCGCGTAGAGTAGATCTAGCTGATAAGAGATATATGAGTGTTTCATTATTGTTGTATTAGTTCCACTTGATATTCCCTTGGTTGTAGACATATCTATCCTGCAACCCCCCTCTTAGTTTCTTCGGGTGAGACTACATCTGCTTCGCAGGTGTTTCTGAAAGGGCCAGTAGCTAAGGCTTGTTGGTGTGCTCTTGGAGTGAACCCTGGGTCTGCCCCTGTGCCAACAAATGGTTCTATTGCCGGGACAAGAATTTGTGTAATGGAATGTCAAGGTGGTTCCCATCGAAGATAGAGATTCAAAAGTAGATAGAGGATCAAGAAAGGGACTTCGCTGAAGACCAGAACAAGAAACCTAAACTGAGTACTAAATATTGGCTACAAAGATACCTCTTCACCGACATTCACGAGATCTTCTTTGGAGGAATCCACCAGGAGTTGTTTGAGTGGTTAGCTAGGTTAGTCGATACCCGGTTCAAGATCATATCTAGAGATTTTGTGATTTGGACACCAGCACTGATCCAAAAGGTCAAGATATTTGACAACGCTATATCTAGAGTAGTAGATCATTGGTTTGATATTACCATTGGAGGGTATATCACTGAATTTGTTGTTGATAGGGTAGAATCATATAGCCAAGCCAAGAGATACTTTTTAAAAGGACCAAGAGGAAAATTTTTGCACTTTCTGAAGCTAAGAATCAAGATGTTGTTACATGAAAAGAACGTATTGAAGATACAATAGATTGGTTGGCCCTGAAAAGGTTAATGTTCATAAATTCAGACAGCGACAACGACATAGAAGATGGACATATGCGCAGTGGAAGAGTATTCAGAGGGGTTCACCTTGAGAACTTGTTTAAGAAAAAATACAGAGAAGATGGTTTCTACATTAAGTAACATTAAACCTCCTATTGTTTCAATAGCACCAAGCAGCCAGAATATCCAGAACCACCAGAGTCTTCAGAGTGTTGTTACTAGCAAATCAACCTATACTCAGACATGAAGCCTAGGGAACTCTATGGAAGATGAGATGAGGCTCCCTATCTTCAAGGGAGATGGATCTGAGGATCTCGATCAACATTGGTTCCTGTGTGAGGCCATGTGGAATATTAAAAGTATCACCGACGAAGCCATCAAGAGAACCCAGTTCAGCACTTTGCTAAGGGACTGCATGCTAAGCTGGTACATGAAACTTGTCCAAGGACTGGTGCAGCCTAAGCCACTGAATGAGATCAAGAATGCGTTGATTGCAGAATTTAAGAAACCTAAGTCAGATTCACAATGTATTAAAGAGATAAAAGAGATCAAACAAAAGGTAGCAGAACCTGTTTGGGAGTTCGACCAGAGATTCAAGACCCTAACAGGCTGATTAAATTTTCAGATCCTTGATGAAAATAATAAAGAATGGTTCATCGCGGTGCTGTTACCACATATCAGAGTCCCTCTGATGTAGCAAGAGATTGCATCGTAGGTAGAAGCTTTGGATATCTCCATGAATATTGAATCAACACCTATGGGGGAATCTAGCTCAGGCATGAGCCAGATCTTGAGCGAGCTAACTAGTTTGTCTCTGCAGGTCGAGTATATGAAGAAGGACAAGGGGAAGGAGAAAAGAGAAGATATATGGTGTGTAATATGAAGATCCGAAGGTCATGATAAGGAACACTTTCCCCTATTTCATGAGTATTTGGCCTCAGGAGTGTCGAGCCCCTTGAAGCAAGTTAACCTGCCCTGGTGTGATGTGTTAGCACTAAAAATCACACTTTGACTGCTAAAGTGTAAGCTCAACACACATCAAAATGAAAAATATAATTTTGTTTTTAATAGGTGGATTAGCAAGATGGAGAAAGAAAGGGAGAGGGCAGCAAACTGAAGATCAGTAGGCTACACCAATGGGCAATGGAGTCACAAGCATCCCACTCATCTAAGGAACAAAATATGCTTAACAGAAAACAAGATTATATGCTGATAGGTGGAAGAAATAAAGAAGGAAAGCATAAGATAGAATGTTCAGTAAATAAAGATCCTCTTAATTTAATGAATCAACAAATACTTGAATATAAACAATGACTGATGGGCAAAATACAACAGATCCTCTACTGCTTAGGGATCCATAAATCATTGATAGCCTTTGATCCTCAAATATGCAATATATTCAAATAAGAAGAAATATAAAAGAAGAGTTACAATCTGAAATCACAGCTCTCATGAGTCTCCAATAGCAGTAATGCTTACAATCAAAAAAATCCTACAGGCTTACAAATGAGCACACACAGAAAACTACCTATTCCTACTCTCTCTAGCCTCTCTTGGCTCATCCATCCTCTCTCCAAGAGATCTCTCCTTAAATAGAAAATAACATCCAAATAAACTAATGAGGTCGAATCCCATCTCCTCCATTGGATTCTAAGCCTAGGATATAGGTGGCAACAATCAAAGAGACAAAAATCCAACAAACTGTTGATTTTCAGGAATTTGTTGGAAGTCATTAATAAATTGTTTCCACCTCATGCATGGGGCCTTTGCTGGAGATAAATATTAGGTGCAGGTGTCCCTTGACATCTAAATGATCCTTGAGAAGTAATTCTAACTCTCCTTGACATGTGGCAACCTCTCAACAAGGCGAATATCAAAACCGTGACCGCTATAGGAAATTAGTATGTAGCCCCACTATGAAGAGTACACAATGCCTACTTGTATATCCAATATCTCTCAAACCAAAACACATTTTGAAAATATGAGAGAGGTTTTTGTTATTTGGAATGTTATGAACAAAAACCTCCCCCAGTTTTCAAAAATATATCATCAACTGCTCTTAACCCAAGTTTTAAATTAGTGACTCAAAAATGGCAGAATAACTCTGCACAATTTATCCTCTGCCAGAATATTATGCAGCGCCTATAGGTAGCACCTGACTGTGTTTCTGCATGCAATTCGGTATCATAAATCCATGGGTTCTCTGATGCTTGAACTTGGATATTGAGAATAACTCAATATAATTTCAATTTTCCCCAAAACAAATAAAAATCCCATAACAATTGTATTCATTTGCCAAAATGAATGATGAAATGCAGATTGTGTTCTCTGTGAAATATTAGGTAGACCTTGTAGGTAGCACCACTTATGAAATGATGAGGCATAAACCAATCTTGTGCTAGCATAGGCTCCATGGGGGATAGATTCCTCCCTGTCAGGCTCTAAGAACTCTTGTAGTTTCAGTGCCTTATCCTTTGGGATTGTAGAGTCATGCTCTCAACCTTTAACCTCTGCAATCTGCTTTGATATGTGACCTTCAGCTGAAACTAAATGGGAATGAAAACTAAAAATAACAAAATGATGAAAACAATGCTTGTCCAACAAGCTTATTGCACACACCTACACTAATTATTGGGAAAATGAAGCTTTCAAGTTACATGAAACAACCAATGAAGCCATTTCATCATTTTTTCAACTGTTTGAAGCTTTGAAATGTGATTCCTTAAGAACCATAGATAATTTTTACTTGAAGGCATGTCAAAGAAACCTATGGCAATACACTTTCCATTGAAGAAATCAATGAGCCTAGGCCCACTTTCTGCTTGCAGACAAGCTGCAAATGGATCCTGAAAAACATCATCAATACTTGCCCCTGCAACATTTCTTTGTGTAAAAAGGAAAAGTATTGTATTAGGTCCTTCCTCCACTATTCTTGGTTGTTGTATGGCTTGCTAATTTTATGATTCATCCTCAATGCATATGGCCTTGGTCCACTCCTGGTCATGAGGTGTATTAGGAAAAAGGCTTAGTGATGCTTGTCTTTCTTTAATTTCAACCTTTCTCATTTGATCACATGGCATTTGATTTTGGTTGCTTGAAGAAACTGAGCTTGTGTCATCAAGAGGAATAGGGGGTTGATAGGGAAGTTCATCACAATTAGTAGTTCTTGGGAAACTAAATTCTTCTATCTTATCTTCTGATTGTGAGGGATATTCATCATAGCTTGGCTTATGGTCCCAATTTCTCAGTTTTTCACCCTCTAAAATTAGATTATCATCTTTTTCTTCTTTTTTAGCAACAAAAATATGACATGAGGGTTGAAACAAGCTATTGTTGCTTTGATGGGAAGGGTACTTTTCTAATGTAAGGTATTCAATAGATTGTTCATGGAAATCATCTTCATAATCATCATACAAAGGTGAATCAATGACCATTTGACTATTAATGGCTGAGGGGATTAGTACAATAGTTGGGACAGCTGGTTGCTAAGGGAAAACATCCTCATAGTCATCAAAACTTGGCAAATCATGGCACATTGGTTCATTAACAATAGGAGGGACTGATAAGCTATGAATTTGATCATGACAAGCTGCAACACTATTCCAATGATAAAATAAATCTAAATCTAAGATGACCTCTTGACTTAAAGAATTGAGAAAAGGAGGAGACAAGGAAATCATGGATTGTCCATATTGATCTTTCTCCCGGGGACCTAGATTTTGACATGAATGATGCATTTGTTCTTCAAATTTAGGAAAAGCATTATGAAACTCATCATCTAAGTCCTTCTCTCTATAATAATCCCCTCCATCATCACTACTAGAGGAATCACTTGCTGAATCTTGAATATATGATGCATACCTCTCACAACAATTCTCAAAAAGTCTTTCAACTGGATAAGTTATCTCGCAATGAGAATAAAAAACATCATGAAAGTCCTTCAAAGAGGAAATACTAGAAGCAGGGAATGTTCTATACCATTGCCTCGCATCGCCTTCCAATGAAGACATGAACATTTTTATTAATATATCTTCATAATGGATGTCAAGATGCTACATCAAAGCATGAAATTCATGAACATGCTCAAAAGGGTTTTCATCATCACCTTCATAAAATCTGAGTAGCAAGTCTTGCCATTCATCAATTTGAGGCACAAGGTGTGGATAACCATCTATGGCTGAGAAATTGAGTGGGGAAAACCTCCTGGCCAAGATAGCCTTTATAGCCATTTGATTTTTCTCATCCCCTATGGAGTCACCAACATATTATGAACAATGGAGTTGCCATGGTGAATGTGCAGTCTTCAAGGTGTCCAACTTCAATCTCCATCTAAAGCTGGAGCTGTGCAATGTCGTTCTTCCCAGGGATCTTTTCAATCTGCTCAAATCCGTCCCCGGCAACGGTGCCAAAAATGATAGCACTAAAATTCACACTTTGACTGCTAAAGTGTAAGCTTAGCACCCATCAGAATGTAAAAGATAATTTGGTTTTGAATAGGTGGATCAACAAGATGGAGAAAGAAAGGGAGAGGGCAACAAACTGCAGATCAATAGGCTACACCATTGGGCAATGGAGTCACAAACATCCCACTCATCTAAGGTAGAAAATATGCTTAACAAAAAACAAGATTATATGCTGATAGGTGGAAGAAATGAAGAAGGAAAGCATAAGATAGAATGTTCAGTAAATAAAGATCCTCTCAATTTAATGAATCAACAAATACTTGAATATAAACAATGATTGATGGGGAAAATACAACAGATCCTCTACTGCTTAGGGATCCATAAATCATTGACATCCTTTGATCCTCAAATCTGCAATATATTCAAATAAGAAGAAATATAAAAGAAGAGTTACAATCTGAAATCATAGCTCTCATGAGTCTCCAATAGTAGTAATGCTTACAATCAAAAAAATCCCACAGGCTTACAAATGAGCGCACACAGAAAAATACCTATTCCTACTCTCTCTAGCCTCTCTTGGGTCATCCATCCTCTCTCCAAGAGATCTCTTGATCCAGGCAAATATTGGTGGCCACCCACCTTTTCCGACTGGCTCAAAATAGTTTTCTGGCAAATTTGGCAATTTACTATTTTTAGCAGTTTTTAACTTCTAGGGCCATTTTGAGGGCCCAAATGAAGGTTTTTAGAGATAGAGGTTCTCAATTATATTTGAAGGCATGATTGAGCCCCCAAAATGAATCTCCTCGATGATACCTTTCCAATGAGCTATCATAAACCTAAAACAGAGATCGTATGCAAACGTTACAACCCCGGGAAGTTGATGTACTAACTTATCCAAATGGGGCCCACATGACTTTTGGCGTTTCATCTCCTAGGGTTAGGTTTTTGGATGTCTAGGACTTTTGGCATTCCTGTTTATTGTAAAAAGGCCTTCAGAGCTTCATTGTAATCATCTTCTTGCAAATGTGAGTAGCCATCACATCTCTTCTCAGAGATAAGCTGCCACCATTCTAGCGAGTCTTTCACTATGTATTTTTACAGTCTCTGTACATTTCTTTCATTAATAGAAATCGTGTATTACTGTATATCTGTGTTTATGGTTGCATCTCT
>SNQJ01S0030637.1:229221-242338 GCA_010110895.2 Picea sitchensis | reverse complement strand
ATATATATATATATATATATATATATATATATAGTGTTTACAAATATCAAATAGCTTTCCAAATTGATTTTTATGGATTTTTTTAAATAAAAAGTTACATGCTTCCTATGCAACTTTGTCTATTCTTTTTGTGACAAATTCATTTGAACAAATCTTTATGTATAACCTCAAAACATGAAGAACTACATAAATGAACACATCAAAATCAACATTAAATAGGCTATTGTAACCATCTAATTGCCATTCACATCTAATTATAAAATTTACTTCACTTATGATAATAAAATACGTGTAAGCAATTTATTACATAATTTAAACATAAAGGGAATGTAGTAGGCATACCTAAATTCCTTAGAAAATGATTTACAATCAAGATGAATATGGAAACATTCAGGTTCCCACCACTCATTTCTACTAGTAGCAACCAAGTTTGGGAGATGACTCTCCTCCCAGCGAACCCCTCTGTGAATACAATTAAGAACCTCGAGATCTCAATAAATAAATCTATGTCAGTGGTTCTCTTACCTAATGCCTGGTGGTACACAGTACAATCTTGAGGAGGCCACAATGTCTAATATTGGAGTTGTGAGGTTGAAATTATGGAAGAAGGGTTGGAGCTAGACCCACAAATTTTCCAACCACGCAATGCTCACGACGATTTTCTTACTTGTTGGTGCCTCCTTTGCAAATTTGGTGGCTCCACTCTAACTGTTCACTCACAATAATGTTGTGCAACTGAGCTCCCTGCAAACTTGCTAGATTATCCTCAGCAGTGGCGACTAGCTCCTAAGCCTGCATGCGACATCTCTGCTACACCTATCGCCGCTTTTCCCCACGTTCTATGCTCTTCTCATACTAGTTGTCACACCCCACAACTCTGCAGAGCTGCTACTCACCAACTGTTTTTTCATTCCTTAGCTTCCACCTCTTGTTGATTCTTTCACCTCAACAATCTGATCCAACTCCTGTGTCTCAGCTCCACCATATCTACTTGTTGCTACAACACGATCCTGACTAGTTTTTCCTACATGAGACTTTCTCTGCTTACACCTGTCTATTACTCAACCCATAGGACCCTTTCTCATGCTTGCAGATTCTCTACAGTAACAAAAAAATCCACGATCCAATCTGTGGTTGTTTTGCTGACCGTCCACCTTGACGACTCAGCTCGACCAATCAACACAACCCACTTTCCTGATCTCTATCTCAACAACCTATGACCGTACAACCGTAGGGAAACTTTCGTACATTGTTGCACAATCTCTCTCTCTCTTTTTGTTTAACCCCATAACTTGAGACTATTAATTTTCCTGCAAGAAAAATTTTTTATCGCTGCAACAAAATCCTACAAGTGCGAATCTTGGTTTCCTCAGAGTCGGAGCTCTGACACCATGTTGAATTTCTTGAACCTAGCACTCGACTAGTAACTCAAATAAAAACACTTTACTAATTAACAACACAACAAGGTTACTCAACAAAAATCAACGGAAGCATAAAACACATAAACCAATCACATTGTACAATAGATTTCAGGTAAACACCCCTGGAAAAAGCCTTGCGGAAAAACTAGTTCTGAGTTGATTTTATTAAATAAAATACTAGGCTCACATCCTAGGATAATGGACCTTCAAAGGATTATAATGATGCAATTGATAGCCTAACCCACTTGGCTTCTATCTCCCTCGTTTCCCTCTTTCACACTTCCTCACCCCTGCCCACATAGTCACAAGTACATGAGCAAGAATCCCTCTTTCTCCTATGCACTCATTGTGTGTCTCACTCTCCTTAGATATGCTTTTATAATCCCTTTAATGACTAAAACCTTAACCCTAGATCTCCAACGGTAAAGATTATATCTTGCCCCTATGAGATCAACGGTCATGACTTAATCTCTCGTTGAGATGACTTAAATCACTTAAGTCACTCAACTTTATAAAAAGTCACTTTAAGTCATTAAATATAAAAAAATCTTTGCAAAGTTACTCTCTAGAGAGTGTTGTTGGACACCTCCACATTCTAGGCACCACCAATGCAAAAGTACCTGTCAAAGCTATAAAAAAAACTAACATACATAAAACAATAATTATATAAGCCTTGGTGTGTGTGTGTATATAATCAATTTGGAAAGCTATTTGATATTTGTAAACATTTTATATTTGTATATGATAATAGGTCTTGGTATATATATATATATATATACCAAATCCTATTATCATATACAAATATAAAATGTTTACAAATATCAAATAGCTTTCCAAATTGATTTTTATGGATTTTTTTTTGAAAAAGGTACATGCTTCTCATGCAACTTTGTCTATTCTTTTTGTGACAAATTCATTTGAACAAATCTTTATGTATAACCCCAAAACATGAACAACTATATAAATGAACACATCAACATTAAATAGGCTATTGTAACCATCTAATTGTCATTCACATATAATTATAAAATTTACTTCACTTATGATAATAAAATACAAGTAAGCAATTTATCACATAATTCAAACATCAAGAGTAATGTGGTAGGAACACCTAAATTCTTTAGGAAATGATTTACAATCACGATGAATATGGAAAAATTTGAGCACCCACCACTCATTCCCACTAATAGCAACCAATTGGGAAACCAAGTTTGGGAGATGACTCTCCTCCCAACCAACCCCTTTGTGAATACAATTAAGAGCCCCAAGATATCAATAAATAAACCTATGTCAATGGTTCTCTTACCTAATGCTTGGTGGTACATAGTACAATATTGAGGAGGCCACAATTGTAACACACTCGACCCCTAAGTACCTTTTTAAGGGATGGGGTATAAATTTTTCCTCAGTTTCACAGCTTCTTGAATCCCTCGGATAAGAGCACCGTTGGCTTCTTCTCTCCGAGAGCTTTCCAATGACTATAAACTCGTCCAAAACTGAGTTCTAGTTCAAGAGTTACGACCTTCTGAAGTTTTCAGGGTGTCATTGGCCAATGGCCACCGTCTTCGCCACATGGCTTCACTTTCCTCATACCATCTAACATGGCACTATCGTGGCCCCGATCATCATCCTTTGGAAATGACGTGGTCGTGGAAGAAGGGTTTATAGGGGAAATTCTTTTCCAATTCATCGCGGGCTTATTCACTTCCAGAACCTCGATGCTTCTTGTTTTCCCTTTTACCTTACCATGCGGCCAACGTTGAAACCTAGTCCTCTAGAATTCAACCTTTCCACGCTCTGTTGTACAACACTAAAGCTTCCCGGAGACCCAAAGTCCCAGAGCCTCTCTCTACTCTAGAATCTATGGTGGAGTTATGTCCACCTTTGAATCCAACGATTAATATTTACCTACACTTAACACATCGCTTGGACTTGACTAGAGAGGTGGGGTCCCACACCTAATTCGTGTCCAATCCCATGATGCCACATGGAGCTATCCAGACACACCACATCACCATGATGCATGCGGGCCCGTCCTACTGAATCTTGACACTACAACTAGGGAAACTTCGGTTCTTCGACACTTCGACGCTTCGACGCATCAACCAATTTTCTCTATTTGCAAATCCTCCGGAGTCCCGAACCCCAGAGTCCTATTACGTGGCTTCGACCTTAGTTCCTTTTGAAGCTTGCATCTCAGAACTCCAAACACCCGGATTTTCGAAGTCCCAAACTCCCAGAGCGAGTCCCTCTTGCATACATGGCGTTCTGCACGAGTGTCCCTACTACCATCTTCCACCTGGCATATGTGTGGTGATGACGCCACCTTGACACATTGCACCCATCTCTCCGACCTTATACCATATATGATGAGTCAGCAAGACATGTGGCTTAGCCATGAGATAAAATGCGTTGGCTTGGTCACATGGTCGGACTCCCACTATGTACATTGGGCACGTCATCTGTTGATGCCACTCCGACCTTCGACCTTCGGGAAAACTCCACACTTTGTGCCTTACGTTTCCTGGAGTGAGACTTTGCCGAAGTCCTTACGTTCTCCTCCCACTTAGTTGATCGAATGGAGGAGGCTGGATCCCAACGGATCCTCAGATCAATGGCTCAAATTACTCCCGAACTCTTCTCCACAATCTAACAACTGGCATGATTTTGTAACTTCGGGACTTCATGTCTTTGTGCTCCTTACAACTCTTAACGCTTCAATTTCCCTAAAGGATTACCTGCCAAACGAGTAAAGAAGCGGGGACGACTACTTGCTGTTGGTTAGTAGTACCGATTACTTTATCCTTCCATTAGGCTCTATCTAACGGTCGAGAAGGGTCTCGAAGGATCCTTAGATCCACGACCCACATTACTTCACAAGTTCGGAGTTCATAGGTTCTGACTGTTTAAAACCCTTTTTCTCTCGGAGTGGTTAACACTGGACTGACCACGATGTAGATCCAATGGTTAGGGGAGATCCTGAATATCCTCATATCTACATATCGTGTTACTTTGCGACTGAGAAGTGGATAGGGGTTTAACAAGGGTATGAATCCCATGATAACGGGTAAATGACCACCAACTGTCAGTCAATCGTCAAGTTACTGGTCTAACAGGTCATCTTTGATGCATTTAGGACGTTGCAATGTTCATTCACCTCGGAGGTCCAAATAACTTAGCTCATTTTTTAGTGTAGCGAAGGGTTCCATGGTCTTGGTCCTATGGAACTTTTTCAAGCTCCAGAGGATACACTCCTAACTCTTAGCCAAAATTTGGTTAAGGCCATGGGCATGAGCCCATGGTCTCTTGGACGACTGGTTTGAAGGAAGCACCTTCCATTCATAGAACTCAAGTTCTATAACAGGGAAAGGTATTTTCGAGGGATCAACAGGACTCTCGTAGTCCCGTGGAGTCTATCTCGACTCTATAACTGTGAATTTGATCCTTGGGAAAACACCTTGAGGATTTTCTAACCAGTGCAGAGGAAAAACTTGTCATCTTACAACCATTCCAATGTAGCAGTTTACAGAAGTACAATAAGCATTATTACCATCAATTTCATGTGAGGCACATTTTGACACAATATCATGCCATCACCCTCCTATATCCAGGAGGTACATGTATATCACAAATACAAGCATTCAAATCATGCATTTCAATTCAAGTGCACAGAGTATATGAAATACTTATCTATTACAAGTTGCATCCAACCAACTAACTGTGGGTGTTTGCATTTCCACCCAACCATAGGCTCAGAGGCATTCACTCTTAGAACTCTGGCCACCCTTGTGCCAAGCCATGATATCACTAGGAAAAATTCTGCAAATTTCTCAGAGATCCTCTCTCTGTCACAGCCTCTGCGAGGTTTATGAGGTGCTCCCTCAACATCAAGCTCGCGACCTTCTTCTCAGGTCATGTTTTCTTGGTTCTCTTTCCAAAATCAAGAAAGGTATCGGGGAGGTTACTCTCCTCCACCTCTCTGGCAACAGTAGAAGTCTCCCTTCTTCCCCACTGAGCTCAAGACCTCCATGGGGTTTATCATATGCCTTTCTAGATGGATTTCCTCTATGCAAGAGATTCCCTTCACAACTACACTATCCCTCGATGCCCTCTCATTCGAGAAACAATTTCTTTCCAGTCAACACCAAGCCCATGACCCTCTTTTGCTCCAGTCTGGGTTTCGGGTCTTCTATGCTCCAGTTTAGAACTCTTCAATGAGTTATCTAATATTTCTATTTCATGTGCTCGTGTATTCTTTTCAACAATTCTCTTCCTCAGAGACCGAATTCCTCCTCTGGTTCTCTCCAGTAACCATGACAACTTAATTTTTCAGTTCTTCTTCTGAGCTAGAGAGCCTCATGGGATCTTCTTCTTTCTGAATGGTCCTCCAAACCCATTTTTCTCTCTGTCTCCTCTTCTTTCTCACTAGAAGGTTTTGGATCTATATTCTTTCCTTCTGCCTTCTTTGTTCCTTTCTTGTCTTACACCACAAGATTTTGTGGGTCATATCCCCAAATTTCTAGATGGGTACTCTGCCCATTCTTTCATTAATTTCTGAAGAGTACTTTCAACTACCAACTTGACTGTAAATGAATTTTCTGGGCCAGAGGACAATCTTGCGTTTTGAACATTTTTAATTCAGCAGAGTATTACCTGGCAGGGGTCATCTCAACCAGTGATGGTCCCCCTCACCATTCCCTCTCTATAGGTTTCCTCACTCTTTCCTCTAGTGATACCATGGCCAGTACTTCAAGGCTTCACTCCCACAGTCAGTTATTGGCAATCTAAAGAATAATACATTTACATTGTTCACATTCCATAACATGGTAATCATAAGTAATGATTAATTACAAGATGGGGGAAACAAGGGTATTACAATCCCCTCCCTATTCAAAGGAACACCATCCTCGGTGTTCTTTCTTAGTAATGCCTGCCATGCCTTTATCATTCAACTGCTTCAGAAATCTTGATCCTCTTTCTTGGTCAGGCCCTTTCCAGATCCTTGGCCTTTGTTATCTACCTTTAATAATTTTGGACAACAAACATATTAATCACAATTTCATTCGAAAACATCTTACTGTTATTGAAAATTCCAGAGGAAAATTTCATAATCCAACATAATACTTATCTGTGCAGTTCATGGATCTGCATCCATATGGCTGACTTGTTATCTTAGCTCACTATTTTTCCTTGACATACCCATTGTGTGCATGATCCCAATCAATAGTTTATAAGAATTATCAAAATCTCCTCTTCCTTGCGGTCACTCACCCTCTAGGCCCAGGCTCAGGCATCCCCTTCTCTTCTATATAGTCCCTTAGGCGATCCATCTTGCCTTGCCAAGGATTTCTCTCACAAGAAGAGTTCTAGAAACTTCATTGAGCCTTACAGTGGAGACGTCCCTTTGACCTTCTCTGCCGAGGCATCCCTCTGGCTTGTGTTACCACAACACAACATATTCTAGGGTGATCATGGCTTACCACAGGGTTCTCATGTCTTAACAGTATCCTTTTTCATGCTTTCTATCTTGACAACCTTCATATGTCCTCCCTAGATAGATATTTTTCGCCGCACCTGTATCACAAGGATACATAAATTATGAGATATTATCCTCAATTTCAAATTCATAATTTTCTTGCAAATCTATCACCCACAGATTTCCAAATTCCACATTTATTTTTTAGATCTATTCTGCACAGGAACTAGATTCAAAAGTATGGGACTTTCCTTCCCATAGAAGTTTGGCTCAGTAGGCAATTGGTCTTCCTTATGGGCTTACAACACTGGTATATCCAAGACCCTTTTCTTCCTACAATCTTAGCATTCCTCGGCCAAATGAATTGTTAGTTTTCATGCACATTATATTTTCATCACACACTTGCAGTGGCTCACAAACAATTTCAGAACTGTGCATACTAACAATCAAATTCATTTTCTCAAAAAGGAAATACCATTCTTGTAGTTTGGCTCAGCAGGCAATTGGTCTTCCTTATGGGCTTACAACACTACCATATCCAAGACCCTTTTCTTCCTATAATTTCAACATTCCTCAGCCAAACAGATTCTTAGTTTTCATGCACATTATATTTTCAAAACTATGCATACTAACAATCCAAGTCATTTTCATCTATTCAAGGGTACAAAACAAAAGGAAATATCATTATTTATGTATGCATCCTTTCAACATACCAAATTTTCCAAATGCAACTCAAATATCAGTTGACTTTAATCAATGTGCCAATCTTCATGGCCACATTCATACCCAATGTACCCTCACATTGGGTTCAAGTTTTCCATACTTATGACAATCACTTTGTCATGGTGTGTTGGAGCTGAACCAACCTCTTCACCATAGGTTTAATCATTCTCATTCACTCTTACAACAAGACTATGCTTCCTTCTACAGGCTGATCACGATCCCAAATCAACACATATGAAACTAAAAGTTTCTCTTGAATGCACCCAAGCATTCTTCCTTCATTAGTAACCAGGGTGCCAACACTCATGGCCACCCAAATTCTCTTTCCTTTAACACCTCTACAATTAAAGTAGAGTATTGGAAGGTACTCCTTCCTTAATAGGAAATCCATTGTCTTCCCTCTTATGCAAACATGCATTTCCTTAATGCATTCCATGTAATGTGCTAACTATGAGCACCTTTATTCCCAATCTCCCTAGATTGGTCATTGTACCCATGGTACTCCTTACTCATGCATTTTCTTGCAAGGATTATAACTCATCCTTTACTGGTATAGACTTCCTCTCTATATTATTCAGATTCTTTTTTCCTAAATCTTACCATGCTTGGGTAGCAATGGCATACAACAACCACTCAAAAATTATTTTCATATCATTAATATAATGATATCTTTTCAGAAAGGATTCTTACCAAATCCCTTCATACCTTATGGCATACATGAATGAACATTTTTATACTTGTTCTGGCTGCTAGCACCCTTTTTCTGATTTTTACCTCGTCAGTAATGGTCCATGGGCTCCCAAAGTCCTTTCAACAATATTTTAACAACCTTCTCATAGTAATCCTCTGCTTGAGGTTGTCCATCATTGAAAATTGTCTTTCTCAACAACTCCAATTTCTTTCTACACATGACATACATCATAAATACATTAGTCTTCATCTAAAATAAAAATGTATGTATCATAGCATTCTAGTCAATAAAACATTTTTAGATATGTCCTAGCATATCTTTATGCACTTCATCACATTATCCTTAATGTTTTCATGAGTGAAACACAAAAAATTCTCAATTATTTCTACAGTCATACAACCATCATCACTATGGTGTCAAAACATTTATTTTCATTAGTAAATCAATTTCTTGTACCAGAGAAATACAATAAACAACAAGGAAGGGGTTAATGAACTCTTTTTTTGTCCAACTCCTTCTACACAACCATGGACTTTCAGTTCAACTAAGTTATTTTCCAAGGCCTCACTACCTTTACTTATCACGTCTTAACCAAGCCTATTCATTCAAACTTACTTATTTATTTATTTTCTTTTTTCCAGTTGTACTTGTTTCCAAAACTGCTCTTCTAAGGCTTACAACTCTGTTAAACAATTCATAGTTTTTAAAGTGAGAAAAGTATTCCCCCTTTTCCCGTCTTTGCTCATGCAATCTACTCCCTATTGGGATCTTCTTTCTCTTTTCCTTAAGCAGCCTTGGTTAGGCTCACCCTAACCTATTGGATACATCGACATGCTCCAATAGAAAAAAAAAATTCATAATGAATCATGATCCTGTGCATTATGCACATTATCATTCAGTTATCAGAATGGTCAACATTCATTTGTTAGTCTTCCATTCATGCATGATGTTTTTAAAATGTAATCCAGGATTCTCTCTCTCTCTCTCTCTCTNTCAGCATGCAACTTCCTTATTGCATATCCATCACTATATTTGATGGCCTCAACCTTGAGTTACCTTCAACTATTTACCAAATATTCCATAAGGAATATAAACCTGCATTTTTATTATGCATCGAGATTATTTATCCACACATGTTCCTTGTTTTGTTAACTTACATCCATGATGTACTTAACCACATGCATAATCATAAGCCTATGTGTATCTACCATAGGTATACTTTACAACTCACATACATCTTTTCATTAAAATCATTTAACTCATTATTGTTCACAATTGTTCTCATGCAATCCTCAAAGGCATAATCATGTTGCCTTTTATCATGACAATAGAGCATCCTTGCTCATTTACTCTTTCATCTATTTATACTAGCCTTTCCTAAGGGAATGAAACACATTCCCCTCAATCTATCATTCAAAACAAAACTTTTATGACTCTTCAGAATAGAGTCAGCCATGCATCCATGGTATTCATTTAATCTTGGCAAGTGAAATTCGTGCCTTACATTTCACTCATCCAGGCAGTCACAACACACCTTTAGTATACATATACTTTTACATCATACATGTGCATCACTTGCACACTTAATATCATTCACTCATATCTATTTGGTCTTCATACCAGTCTTCATACTTGGAAACCTTATAATGCATTCATTCCATGCACTCAAGCATGTATAAACATAGATATATGTTCAACATGCAAGTTCATTTCTTACACCTTGTTCCAGCTCATCCACACACATGGACATTTCAAAATTCCATATCCTTCTCCTAGTATCTTCCAATCATTCTTATGATAAGTCTCATAGAGATACTCATCACTGAGTTTCTCTCTCTGCTGAGAGCTTGCAATGATCCACATGATATCCTTAGAGAAAGTTTAACAAACATAATCATAACTATGTCCCCCTTTCCATATGACAAAAACCAGCAAGGAGGCATTTTTGCCTCAACTACTATAAATTTATTCAACAATCTAGAAATACCATCTGGGCAATTTCAACAGTGCCCAAGGCAACAAGAAAACTTATCAATCTTCTTTTTCATGCCTCAAACCAATTTTTGTTAAAAAACCTTTTATCGAGGGAATCCTTTTCTAGATTCCCTCTCACTACTACTTGAGCATACCAAGGCATACCTTATATGGATACCATCCACCTCTGGATGTTAATCTGACCCATTGGTCATCTAGAAGTGCCCCAACACTTCCTTTACCACATTCAGGATCAACATTTCATCAATCCTTCTACCTTATCCTCATAAGGCACTATGTACTCAACATCATCAACCTTTTACTTATGCTGCCATAGCCAGATCATCACTAACCATATGATCTATGACACCACAATATTTTACATCTAATGACAGACTATACTAAGCCTATATGCATGTTAGATGTATGCTCTATCTTTTTGGTATGCATTTCAACATATCTTTGTGCACCGAGCATTGTACCCATGTCTGCGGTGCAGATGGGTTCCACTTACTTACCTCATTTAATCAACACTTTTAATTAAAAAAGGATTCATTAATCCCACTTTTAGGAAACTCCTACCACCTATTCAGTCCATTTTCCTTCTGGACTTGAGTATTCCTTAAAACAGGTTTATGCCATTTACATCCAAGTTTTATTATTAATGACCCTCGGCATAATCCCACTTTTGTAGGACTGGATATCATTTTCCAAAAGAAATGATAGGCTTCTTCTGCCACAATCTAGCATGATTCAATCTCGTTGGGTAAAATTCCAACTGAATTTTAATCTGCATCCTTCTCCTCAAGGAACTTATGAAGATAATTTCCATATGGCAGTAATACTCTCAACATGCTCATCTTAGCCTTGGTAAACTAGTCTTATGACTGTTCTCTAGCCCATCCAAGCCTGTGTTTGAATCATGCTCTACTAGATAGGGTAGGGATCTCCCTTAAAGTTTCTAAGAAATAAAATCACTTGACTCTTTCCTGAGCCCAAGCAAGCCAAGTGTTGTTTCCCACTCTGATACCACTTTGTAACACACCCGACCCCTAAATACCTTTTTAAGGGATGGGGTATAAATTTTTCCTTAGTTCCAAAGCTTCTTGAATCCCTCGGATAAGAGAACCATTTCCTTCTGCTCTCCAAGAGCTTTCCAATGACTATAAACTCGTCCAAAACTGAGTTTTGGTTCAAGAGTTATGACCTTCCGAAGTTTTCGGGGTGTCATTGGCCAATGGCCACCGCCTTCGCCACGTGTAATCCACGTGGCTTCACTTTCATCATACCATCTAACATGACACTATCATGGCCCCTATCGTCATCCTTTAGAAATGACGTGGCCGTGGAAGAAGGGTTTACAGGGGAATGTCTTTGTTGATTCGTCGCGGGATTATTCACTTCAAGAACCTTGATGCTTCTTGTTTTTCCTTTTACCTTACCATGCAACCGACGCTAGAACCTAGTCCTCCTAACTTCAACCTTTCCACGCTCTTTTGTACAACACTAAAGATTCCCGGAGACTCGAAGTCCTGGAGCCTCTCTCTACTCCAGAATCTATGGTGTTCTAACCACCTTTGAATCTAACGGTTAATATTTACCTGCACTTAACACATCGCTTGGACTTGACTAGAGAGGTGGGGTCCCACACCTAATTTGTGTCCAATCCCATGATGCCACGTGGAACTATCCAAACACACCACATCACTATGATGCATGCGGGCCCGTCCTATCGGATCTTAACACTACAATCAGGGAAGCTTCAGTTCTTCAACACTTCGGTGCTTCAACCACTTTTCTCTATTTTCAAATCCTCCAGAGTCCTACCATGTGGCTCCATCCTTCGGCCCTTTTGGACCTTGCGTATTAGCACTCCAAACACTCGGAGTTCTGAAGTCCCGAACTCGTGGAGAGGGTCTCTCTTGCACACATGGCATTCTGCACAAGTGTCCCTACTATCATCTGCCACCTGGCAGATATGTGGCAATGATGCCACCTTGACAGGTGGCACCCATCTCTCCGACCTTATACCATATACAATGAGTCAGCAAGACACGTGGCTTAGCCATGAGATGACACACATTGGCTTGGTCACGCTGTCAGACTCCCATTGTGTACATTGTGCACGTCATCTGTTGATGCCACATTGGCCTTTGGGAAAAATCCTTACTTTGTGCCTTATGTTTTGCGAAGTGAGACTTCGTCGAAGTCCTTATTATGTCCTCCCACTTAGTCCTCATATCAATGGCTCGCATTACTCCCGAACTCTTCCCCACGATCTAATGACTCGCGTGATTTTTCCACTTCGGTACTTCGCAGCTTCACATTGTTAGCACTGAGAGTCACCCGCAGATTGCGGGAGGATAAGCCCAGTACCCATCAATTTTTTTGGTAAATGTTTGGTTTATATGAGTGGAGGTCAATGGAAAAAACTCAATATATGAATGATGTTCAACACAGAACTAGACAAGAAATGTACAGGGAAGTGAGGGCCACAACTAACTTCAGTCAGTGAATTGAGTTTAAGTGTGAGAAGAGGGAAGACTTAGTGAGAAAGGTGGACAAGACTGCTATGTGCATCAGGCCTTCAAGTAGCTTGGATAAGAAAAACTCAGACTCAAGATCACTCTTAAGCTCAAGTTTCAGACACTGAAATATGTCCAAACAACACAGTCACAACAACACAATGATCAAACCTACATCACCATGCAGCTACAACAACTCGACTGGATCCTCCATGACCGAGCCATTCAGTGTAAGAGGGAAAAAGATCACAAGGAAGCTGACTAAAACTAGTCATGATACCACTGCAATCAAACCTACATTACAACA